>BSBM01004556.1:0-32652 GCA_027924585.1 Larix kaempferi
GTTTTACATGATCAAATACATTGACATCTTCTCCCATAGGAGGTACAATAACAAGATGAAATACAATAAGAGTAGCTTCTGAAGTTGCACTATTTCCAACACTTCCTCTCGACAAGGACGGTATTCTTCGAACACTTTATTCTAATCTTATTCTTCCTTTGGTCGACCTATGAAGTGATGCCCCATGCAGCTACTACTCCAACACTCCCTCTTGGCCATGGAGGTATCATCAGGATTATCATACTGAAACACATCTCGATATCATATGTACATCACAGTTATCTCTAACCTCTCTATATCATAAGGAAGGTCTTCCAACACAATCACAGTTAGTCGAGAAGTGTCAACAAATCAATCTTCGTGCATCCTGCTCAATCCAGTCCATCGGAGAACATGCACTAGCTCCACGACTATGCCCTATCCATGGGTGAATCACTCGTGCATCAGGTCAAGAACTCTGCACAGTCCATCGAAGAGTCTATCATGCATTAATACAATGTGCTCAGCTCAACCCAGTCCATCGGGTGCCTACATCATCAACGCTCCCTCTTAGCTAAGAGGTATCATCATGTCGGAACACATCTTTTTAACATAAGAGGGTCCATTCCAACACAGGGATACAGTCCAGAAAGGAGATCGTTCCCCAAATGAACCATCCACAAATAAGCACGTTCCACAAAAGAACCATCCTACAATCGGACACACTCCAGAAAGGAGTACGTTCCACAAAGGGACCATATCATCGTTTTAAAGAAGATATCTGATCTACCTGATCAACTTGGTCATTCTAGACGGCAGAGGATTACTTCATCATGCACTTTATCTGAGGAAGGTGGCAATGATGGAGAAAATATTTGGAAAGCGAGAAGTGAGATGAGGTGATACGAGGGAAAGTAGAGGATGGAAGGAGGAAAAATGTCGGAGATGTTGAGTCATTGATCCCATAGCTGCAATCTATTTGAGGCAACGACAACAAATAACACCGTACACGAGAGAAAATGTAGAAAATCACCTGAAATAGTGTTGATGTTGCTTTCGAGTTCCACAGTCATTTTGTTTCTGTGCTTTTCCATTCTTTCAGTGATCCTGGTTATGCTGCTATAAACATTAACAAAGTCAAGGAAGTCTCGAAACCATCGTCAACACTATTCAAGATGAGTTTCTTCATTTTCTCCTCTGTAAGGTGTTGTTCATTTTCGTTGCATCACATAGACTGCAGTGGTGAGATCGATGACTCAACATCTCCTACATTTTTCATCTTTGCATCCTCTATTGTCTCCAGTATCACTTCATCTCACTTGTATATACTTGCCCGCGAAGGTTAGTATCTCTCGTACATAGATGTTAGAAATATTTCTCTACACGAAACTGATTGTGACACCACCTCATACAGAAAAAAACAAACAGACGAATGCGAGGATCACTAAAAGAGTGGCAAAGCACAGAAACAAACTGAGTGTCGAGCTCGTTTAAACCATGATGACAGGAACAATCATCTCCCAACCATAGACAAAGCTGTGTGTCTCCCTCGAGCTCAGACCTTCCAATAGAGAACGATGTACATCCGGATAGTAGTAGCGCAAACCCAAGAAAACAAGGGAGAAATTTCTCCAATAGTGGAGAACCCCAAAAAATCAATCTCTTAACTGAAGTAGTGAACCTCTCTTGGCTAGAGCGAACTTGCTTGTGTGTTTGACCAAATGAGAGGTTGAACTCTCTATTTATACACATCAAAGGGTGACTTTTTACCTCACTGGGCCGACATAACGTTTTTTCTAACTGCGCCAACCTGATTGGGGCAGTTCTGCCAATTTCTTGGGGCATATTTCCCACTGTTTTGGAGCAATTTACCCACTGGGCCGACTTGTCTTGGGGGAATAAAAAAAATTTACATTTAATAAATCTTTTCTTTGTGATTTCACCCCTAGGTTTATACTGATTCTTTCAAGTGTTTTACATGATCAAATACATTGACATCTTGTCCCATAGGAGGTACAATAACAAGATGAAATACAATAAGAATAACTTCTGAAGTTGCACTATTTCCAACACTTCCTCTCGACAAGGAAGGTATTTTTCAAACACTGTATTCTAATCTTATTCTTCCTTCTGTTGACCTATGAGGTAATGCCCCATGCAGGTACTACTCCAACACTCCCTCTTGGCCATGGAGGTATCATCGGCATTATCGTACTGAAACACTTCTCGATATCATATGTACATCACAGTTATCTCTAACCTCTCTATATCATAAGGAAGGTCTTCCAACACAATCACAGTTAGTCGAGAAGTGTCAACAAATCAATCTTCGTGCATCTGCTTCATCCAGTCCATCCTAGAACATGCACTAGCTCCACGACTCTACCCTATCCATGGGTGAGTCACTCGTGCATCAGCTCAAGAATTTTGCACAGTCCATCGAAGAGTCTATCATGCATCAATACAATGTGCTCAGCTCAACCCAGTCCATCGTGTGCCTACATTATCAACGCTCCCTCTTAGCTAGAGAGGTAGCATGACGTTGGAACACATCTTGTTATCATAAGAGGGTCTATTCCAACACATGGATACACTGCAGAAAGGAGATCGTTTGCCAAATTAACCATCCACAAATAAGCAATATTTCTCTACAAGAAACTGATTGTGACACCACCTCATACAGAAAATAAACAAGCAGGTGAATGCGAGGATCACTAAAAGAGTGTTAAAGCACAGAAACAAACTGAGTGTCGAGCTCGTTTAAACCATGATGACAGGAACAATCATCTCCCAACCATAGACAAAGTTGTTTGTCTCCCCCGAGCCCAAACCTTCCAATAGAGAACGATGTACATCCGCATAGTAGAAATGCAAACCCAAGAAAACAAGGGAGAAACTTCTCCAATAGTGGAGAACCCCAAAAAATTAGTCTCTTAACTGAAGTAGCGAACCTCTCTTGGCTAGAGCGAACTTGCTTGAGTGTTTGACCAAATGAGATATCGAATTGTCTATTTATACACATCAAAGGTTGACTTTTTACCTGACTGGGCCGACCTAACTTTCCCTAACTGTATCGACCTAACTGGGGCAGTTTTGCCCATCTTTTGGGGCAAATTGCCACTGTTTCAGGGCAGTATACCCACTGGACCGACTTGTCTTGGGGGAATACAAAACATTTCATTTAATAAATATTTTTTTTGTTATTTCACCCCTAGCTTTACATTGATTCTTTCAAGTGTTTTACATGATCAAATACATTGACATCTTGTCCCATAGGAGGTATAATAACAAGATAAAATACAATAAAAATAGCTTCTGAAGTTGCACTATTTCCAGCACTTCCTCTCGACAAGGAAGGTATTCTTCGAACACTTTATTCTAATCTTATTCTTCCTTTGGTCGACCTATGAGGTGATGCCCCATGGAGCTACTACTCCAACACTCTCTCTTGGCCATGGAGGTATCATCAGGATTATCATACTGAAACACATCTCGATATCATATGTACATCACAGTTATCTCTAACCTCTCTATATCATAATGAAGGTCTTCCAACACAATCACAGTTAGTCGAGAAGTGTCAACAAATCAATCTTCATGCATCCTGCTCAATCCAGTCCATCATAGAAGATGCACTAGCTCCACGACTATGCCTTATCCATGGGTGAATCACTCGTGCATCAGCTCAAGAACTCTGCAAGTCCATCGGAGAATCTATCATGCATCAATTCAATGTGCTCAGCTCAACCCAGTCCATCGGGTGCCTACATCATCAACGCTCCCTCTTAGCTAGGGATGTATCATCACGTCGGAACACATCTTGTTATCATAAGAGGGTTCATTCCAACACATGGATACAGTCCAGAAAGGAGATCGTTCCCCAAATGAACCATCCACAAATAAGCACGTTCCACAAAAGAACCATCCCACAATCGGACACACTCCAGAAAGGAGTACGTTCCACAAAGGGACCATATCATCGTTTTAAAGAGGATAGCTGATCTACCTGATCAACTTGGTCATTCTAGACCGCAAAGGATTACTTCGTCATGCACTTTATCTGGGGAAGGTGGCAATGATGGGGAAAATATTTGGAAGGCGAGAAGTGAGATGAGGTGATACGAGGAAAGGTAGAGGATGGAAGGAAAAAAAAGGTCGGAGATGTTGAGTCATTGATCCCGTAGCTGCAGTCTATTTGAGGCAACGACAACGAATAACACCGTACACAAGAGAAAATGTATAAAATCACCTGAAATAGTGTTGATGTTGCTTTCGAGTTCCACAGTCATTTTGTTTATGTGCTTTTCCATTCATTCAGTGATCCTGGTTATGCTGCTGTAAACATTAACAAGGTCAAGGAAGTCTCGAAACCATCGTCAACACTATTCAAGTTGAGTTTCTTCATTTTCTCATCTGTAAGGTGTTGTTCGTTTTCGTTGCATCACATCGACTGCAGTGGTGAGATCGATGACTCAGCATCTCCTACATTTTTCCTCTTTCCATCCTCCATTGTCTCCAGAATCACTTCATCTCACGTGTATATACTAGCCTGCGAAGATTAGTATCTCTGGTACATAGATGTTAGAAATATTTCTCTACATGAAACTGATTGTGACACCACCTCATGGAGAAAATAAACAAGCAGACGAATGCGAAGATCACTAAAAGAGTGGCAAAGCACAGAAACAAACTGAGTGTTGAGCTCGTTTAAACCATGATGACAGGAACAATCATCTCCCAACCATAGACAAAGTTGTTTGTCTCCCCCGAGCTCAGCCCTTCCAATAGAGAACGATGTACATTCGGATAGTAGAAGCGCAAACCCAAGAAAACAAGGGAGAAATTTCTCCAATAGTGGAGAACCCCAAAAAATCAATCTCTTAATTGAAGTAGCGAACCTCTCTCGGCTAGAGCGAACTTGCTTGTGTGCTTGACCAAATGAGAGGTTGAACTCTCTATTTATACACATCAAAGGCTGACTTTTTACCTGACTGGGCCAACCTAACGTTTTTTCTAACTGCGCCGAACTGACTAGGGCAGTTCTGCCCATTTCTTGGGGCATATTTCCCACTGTTTTGGGGCAATTTACCCACTGGGCCGACTTGTCTTGCGGAATACAAAAAATTACATTTAATAAATCTTTTCTTTGTGATTTCACCCCTAGGTTTATAGTGATTCTTTCAACTGTTTTACATGATCAAATACATTGACTTCTTGTCCCATAGGAGGTACAATAACAAGATGAAATACAATAAGAATAACTTCTGAAGTTGTACTATTTCCAACACTTCCTCTCGACAGGGAAGTTATTCTTCGAACACTGTATTCTAATCTTATTCTTCCTTTGGTTGACCTATGAGGTAGTGCCCAATGCAGCTACTACTCCAACACTCCCTCTTGGCCATGGAGGTATCATCGGCATTATCGTACTGAATTACTTCTCGATATCATATGTACATCACAGTTATCTCTAACCTCTCTATATCAAAAGGAAGGTCTTCCAACACAATCAGAGTTAGTCGAGAAGTGTCAATAAATCAATCTTCGTGCATCTGCTTCATCCAGTCCATCAAAGAACATGCACTAGCTCCACGACTCTGCCCTATCCATCGGTGAATCACTCGTGCATCAACTCAAGAACTCTACACAGTCCACCGGAGAGTCTATCATGCAACAATACAATGTGCTCAGCTCAACCCTGTCCATCGGGTGCCTACATTATCAACGCTTCCTCTTAGCTAGAGAGGTAGCATGACGTTGGAACATATCTTGTTATCATAAGAGGGTCCATTCCAACACAGGGATACACTCCAGAAAGGAGATCGTTCCCCAAATGAACCATTCACAAATAAGCACGTTCCACAAAAGAACCATCCCACAATCGGACACACCCCAGAAAGGAGTACGTTCCACAAAGGGACCATATCATCGTTTTAAAGAAAATAGCTGATCTACCTAATCAACTTGGTCATTTTAGACCGCCGAGGATTACTTCGTCATGCACTTTATCTGGGGAAGGTGGCAATGATGGGGAAAATATTTGGAAGGCGACAACTGAGATGAGGTGATACGAGGAAAGGTAGAGGATAGAAGGAGGAAAAATGTCGGAGATGTTGAGTCATTGATCCCATAGCTGCATTCTATTTAAGGCAACGACAACGAATAACACCGTACACGAGAGAAAATGTAGAAAATCACCTGAAATAGTGTTGATGTTGCTTTCGTGTTCCACAATCATTTTGTTTATGTGCTTTTCCATTCTTTCAGTGATCCTGGTTATGCTGCTATAAACATTAACAAGGTCAAGGAAGTCTCGAAATCATCGTCAACACTATTCAAGGTGAGTTTCTTCATTTTCTCCTCTGTAAGGTGTTGTTCGTTTTCGTGGCATCACATAGACTGCAGTGGTGAGATCGATGAATCAACATCTCCTACATTTTTCCTTTTTCCATCCGCTATTGTCTCCAGTATCACTTCATCTCACTTGTATATACTAGCTTGCGAAGGTTAGTATCTCTTGTACATAGATGTTAGAAATATTTCTCTACACGAAACTGATTGTGACACCACCTCATAGAGAAAATAAACAAGCAGACGAATGCGAGAATCACTAAAAGAGTGGCAAAGCACAGAAACAAACTGAGTGTCGAGCTCGTTTAAACCATGATGACAGGGACAATCATCTCCCAACCATAGACAAAGCTGTTTGTCTCCCCCAAGCTCAGACTTTCCAATAGAGAACGATGTACATCCGGATAGTAGTAGTGCAAACCCAAGAAAACAAGGGATAAACTTCTCCAATATTGGAGAACCCCAAAGAATTAGTCTCTTAACTGAAGTAGCGAACCTCTCTTGGCTAGAGCGAACTTGCTTGAGTGTTGGACCAAATGAGATGTCGAATTGTCCATTTATACACATCAAAGGGTGAGTTTTTCCCTGGCTGGGCCGACCTAACTTTCCCTATCTGTATCGACCTAACTTGCGCAGTTCTGCCCATTTTTTGGGGCAAATTGCCACTGTTTCGGGGCAGTTTACCCACTGGACCGACTTGTCTTGGGGGAATACAAAACATTTCATTTAATAAATATTTTCTTTGTGATTTCACCCCTAGGTTTACATTGATTACTTCAAGTGTTTTACATGATGAAATACATTGACATCTTGTCCCATAGGAGGTACAATAACAAGATGAAATACAATAAGAATTGCTTCTGAAGTTGCACTATTTCCAACAGTTCCTCTCGACAAGGAAGGTATTCTTCGAACACTGTATTCTAATCTTATTCTTCCTTTGGTCGACCTATGAGGTGATGCCCCATGCAGCTACTAGTCCAACACTATCTCTTGGCCATGGTGGTATCATCAGGATTATCATACTAAAACACATCTCGATATCATATGTACATCACAGTTATCTCTAACCTCTCTATATCATAAGAAAGGTCTTCCAACACAATCACAGTTAGTCGAGAAGTGTCAACAAATCAATCTTCGTGCATCCTACTCAATCCAGTCCATCGGAGAAAATGCACTAGCTCCACGACTATGCCCTATCCATGGGTGAATCACTCGTGCATCAGCTCAAGAACTCTGCATAGTCCTTCGGAGAATCTATCATGCATCAATACAATGTGCTCAGCTCAACCCAGTCCATCAGGTGCCTACATCAAGAACGCTCCCTCTTAGCTAGGGATGTATCATCACTTCGGAACACATCTTGTTATCATAAAAGGGTCCATTCCAACACATGGATACACTCCAGAAAGGAGATCGTTCCCCAAATGAACCATCCACAAATAAGCACGTTCCACAAAAGAACCATCCCACAATCGTACACACTCCAGAAAGGAGTACGTTCCACAAAGGGACCATATCATCGTTTTAAAGAAGATCGCTGATCTACCTGATCAACTTGGTCATTCTAGACCACAAAGGATTACTTCGGCATGCACTTTATCTGAGGAAGGTGGCAATGATGGGGAAAATATTTGGAAGGCGACAAGTGAGATGAGGTGATACGAGTAAAAGTAGAGGATGGAAGGAGGAAAATTGTCGGAGATGTTGAGTCATTGATTCCATAGCTGCAGTCTGTTTGAGGCAACGACAACGAATAACACCGTACACGAGAGAAAATGTAGAAAATCACCTGAAACAGTGTTGATGTTGCTTTCGAGTTCCACAGACATTTTGTTTATGTGCTTTTCCATTCTTTCAGTGATCCTGGTTATGCTGCTATAAACATTAACAAGGTCAAGGAAGTCTCGAAACCATCGTCAACACTATTCAAGGTGAGTTTCTTCATTTTCTCCTCTGTAAGGTGTTGTTCATTTTCGTTGCATCACATAGACTGCAGTGGTGAAATCGATGACTCAACATCTCCTACATTTTTCCTCTTTGCATCCCCTATTGTCTCTAGTATCACTTCATCTCACTTGTATATACTAGACTGCGAAGGTTAGTATCTCTCGTACATAGATGTTATAAATATTTCTCTACACGAAACTGATTGTGACACCACCTCATAGAGAAAATAAACAAGCAGACGAATGCGAGGATCACTAAAAGAGTGGCAAAGCACAGAAACAAACTGAGTGTCGAGCTCGTTTAAACCATGATGACAGGGACAATCATCTCCCAACCATAGACAAAGTTGTTTGTCTCCCCCGAGCTCAGACCTTCCAATAGAGAACGATGTACATCCGGATAGTAGTAGCGCAAACCCTAGAAAACAAGGGAGAAATTTCTGAAATAGTGGAGAACCCCAAAAAATCAATCTCTTAACTAAAGTGGCGAACCTCTCTTGGCTAGAGCGAACTTGCTTGTGTGTTTCACCAAATGAGAGGTTGAACTCTCTATTTATACACATCAAAGGGTGACTTTTTACCTGACTGGGCAAACCTAACGTTTTTTCTAACTGCGCCGACCTGACTGGGGCAGTTCTGCCCATTTCTTGGGGCATATTTCCCATTGTTTTGGGGCAATTTACCCACTAGGCCAACTTGTCTTGGGGGAATACCAAAAATTACATTTAATAAATCTTTTCTTTGTGATTTCACCCCGAGGTTTATGTTGATTCTTTCAAGTGTTTTACATGATCAAATACATTGACATCTTGTCTCATAGGAGGTACAATAACAAGATGAAATACAATAAGAATAACTTCTGAAGTTGCACTATTTCCAACACTTCCTCTCGACAAGGAAATTATTCTTCGAACACTGTATTTGAATCTTATTCTTCCTTTGGTTGACCTATGAGGTAATGCCCCATGCAGCTACCACTCCAACACTCCCTTTTGGCCATAGAGGTATCATCGGCATTATCGTACTGAAACACTTCTCGATATCATATGTACATCACAGTTATCTCTAACCTCTCTATATCATAAGGAAGGTCTTCCAACACAATCAGAGTTAGTCAAGAAGTGTCAACAAATCAATCTTCGTGCATCTACTTCATCCAGTCCATCAGAGAACATGCACTAGCTCCACGACTCTTCCCTATCCATGGGTGAGTCATTCGTGCATCAGTTCAAGAACTCTACACAGTCCATCGGAGAGTCTATCATGCATCAATACAATGTGCTCACCTCAACCCAGTCCATCGGGTGCCTACATTATCAACGCTTCCTCTTAGCTAGACAGGTAGCATGACGTTGGAACACATCTTGTTATCATAAGAGGGTCTATTCCAAGACATGGATACACTGCAGAAAAGAGATCGTTCGCCAAGTGAACCATCCACAAATAAGCAATATTTCTCTACACGAAACTAATTGTGACACCACCTCATACAGAAAATAAACAAGCAGGCGAAGGCGAGGATCACTAAACGAGTGTTAAAGCACAGAAACAAACTGAGTGTTGAGCTCGTTTAAACCGTGATGACAAGAACAATCATCTCCCAACCATAGACAAAGCTGTTTGTCTCCCCCGAGCTCAGACTTTCCAATAGAGAACGATGTACATCCGGATAGTAGTAGTGCAAACCCAAGAAAACAAGGGAGAAACTTCTCCAATAGTGGAGAACCCCAAAGAATTAGTCTCTTAACTGAAGTAGCGAACCTCTCTTGGCTAGAGCGAACTTGCTAGAGTGTTTGACCAAATGAGATGTCGAATTGTCTATTTATACACATCAAAGGGTGAGTTTTTAGCTGACTGGGCCGACCTAACTTTCCCTAACTGTATCGACCTAACTGGGGCAGTTCTGCCCATCTTTTGGGGCAAATTGCCACTGTTTCGGGGCAGTTTGCCCACTGGACCAACTTGTCTTGGGGGAATACAAAACATTTCATTTAATAAATATTTTCTTTGTGATTTCACCACTAGGTTTACATTGTTTCCTTCCAGTGTTTTACATGATGAAATACATTGACATCTTGTCCCATAGGAGGTACAATAACAAGACGAAATACAATAAGAATAGCTTCTGAAGTTGCACTATTTCCAACACTTCCTCTCGACAAGGAAGGTATTCTTCGAACACTGTATTCTAATCTTATTCTTCGTTTGGTCGACCTATGAGGTGATGCCCCATGTAGATACTACTCCAAGACTCCCTCTTGGCCATGGAGGTATCATCAGGATTATCATACTGAAACACATCTCGATATCATATGTACATCACAGTTATCTCTAACCTCTCTATATCATAAGGAAGGTCTTCCAACACAATCACAGTTAGTCGAGAAGTGTCAACAAATCAATCTTCGTGCATCCTGCTCAATCCAGTCCATCGGAGAACATGCACTAGCTCCACGACTATGCCCTATCCATGGGTGAATCACTTGTGCATCAGCTCAAGAACTCTGCATAGTCCATCGGAGAGTCTATCATGCATCAATACAATGTGCTCAGCTCAACCCATTCCATCAGGTGCCTACATCATCAACGCTCCCTCTTAGCTAGAGAGGTATCATCAAGTCGGAACACATCTTGTTATCATAAGAGGGTCCATTCCAACACAAGTATACACTCCAGAAAGCAGATCATTACCCAAATGAACCATCCACAAATAAGCACGTTCCACAAAAGAACCATCCCACAATCGGACACACTCCAGAAAGGAGTACGTTCCACAAAGGGACCATATCATCGTTTTAAATAAGATATCTGATCTACCCGATCAACTTGGTCCTTCTAGACCGCAGAGGATTACTTCATCATGCACTTTATCTGGGGAAGGTGGCAATGATAGGGAAAATATTTGGAAGGCGAGAAGTGAGATGAGGTGATACGAGGAAAAGTAGAGGATGGAAGGAGGAAAAATGTTGGAGATGTTGAGTCATTGATCCCATAGCTGCAGTCTATTTGAGGCAACGACAACGAATAACACCGTACACGAGAGAAAATGTAGAAAATCACCTGAAATAGTGTTGATGTTGCTTTCGAGTTCCTCAGTCATTTTGTTTATGTGCTTTTCCGTTCTTTCAGTGATCCTGGTTATGCTGCTATAAACATTAACAAGGTCAAGGAAGTCTCGAAACCATCGTCAACACTATTCAAGGTGAGTTTCTTCATTTTCTCCTCTGTAAGGTGTTGTTTGTTTTCGTTGCATCACATAGACTGCAATGGTGAGATCGATGACTCAACATCTTCTACATTTTTCCTCTTTCCATCCTCTATTGTCTCTAGTATCTCTTCATCTCACTTGTATATACTAGCCTGCGAATGTTAGTATCTCTGGTACATAGATGTTAGAAATATTTCTCTACACGAAACTGATTGTGACACCACCTCATACAGAAAATGAACAAGCAGACGAATGCGAAGATCACTAAAAGAGTGGCAAAGCACATAAGCAAACTGAGTGTCGAGCTCGTTTAAACCATGATGACAGGAACAATCATCTCCCAACAATAGACAAAGTTGTTTGTCTCCCTCGAGCTCAGACCTTCCAATAGAGAACGATGTACATCCAGATAGTAGTAGCGCAAACCCAAGAAAACAAGGGAGAAATTTCGCCAATAGTGGAGAACCCCAAAAAATCAATCTCTTAACTGACATAGCGAACCTCTCTTGGCTAGAGCGAACTTGCTTGTGTGTTTGACCAAATGAGAGGTTGAACTCTCTATTTATACACATCAAAGGGTGACTTTTTACCTGACTGGGCCGACCTAACGTTTTTTCTAACTGCGCCGACCTGACTGGGACAGTTCTGCGCATTTCTTGGGGCATATTTCCCACTGTTTTGGGGCAATTTACCCACTGGGCCGACTTATCTTGGGGGAATACAAAAAATTACATTTAATAAATCTTTTCTTTGTGATTTCACCCCTAAGTTTATATTGATTCTTTCATATGTTTTACATGATCAAATACATTGACATCTTGTCCCATAGGAGGTACAATAACAAGATGAAATACAATAAGAATAACTTCTGAAGTTGCACTATTTCCAACACTTCCTCTCGACAAGGAAGGTATTCTTCGAACACTGTATTCTAATCTTATTCTTCCTTTGGTTGACCTATGAGGTAATGCCCCATGTAGCTACTACTCCAACACTCTCTCTTGGCCATGGAGGTATCATCAGCATTATCGTACTGAAACACTTCTCGATATCATATGTACATCACAGTTATCTCTAACCTCTCTATATCATAAGGAAGGTCTTCCAACACAATCACAGTTAGTCGAGACGTGTCAACAAATCAATCTTCGTGTATCTGCTTCATCCAGTCCATCAGAGAACATGCACTAGCTCCACGACTCTGCCCTATCCACGGGTGAGTCACTCGTGCATCAGCTCAAGAACTCTGCACAGTCCATCGGAGAGTCTATCATGCATCAATACAATGTGCTCAACTCAACCCTGTCCATCAGGTGCCTACATTATCAACGCTCCCTCTTAGCTAGAGAGGTAGCATGACGTTGGAACATATCTTGTTATCATAAGAGGGTCTATTCCAACACATGGGTACACCGCAGAAAGGAGATCGTTTGCCAAATGAACCATCCACAAATAAGCAATATTTTTCTACACGAAACTGATTGTGACACCACCTCATACAGAAAATAAACAAGCAGGCGAATGCGAGGATCACTAAAAGAGTGTTAAAGCACAGAAACAAACTGAGTGTCGAGCTCGTTTAAACCGTGATGACAAGAACAATCATCTCCCAACCATAGACAAAGTTGTTTGTCTCCTCCGAGCTCAGACCTTCCAATAGAGAACGATGTACATCCGGATAGTAGTAGTGCAAACCCAAGAAAACAAGGGAGAAACTTCTCCAATAGTGGAGAAGCCCAAAAAATTAGTCTCTCAACTGAAGTAGCGAACCTCTCTTGGCTAGAGCGAACTTGCTTGAGTGTTTGACCAAATGAGATGTCGAATTGTCTATTTATAAACATCAAAGGGTCACTTTTTAGCTGACTGGGCCGACCTAACTTTCCCTAACTGTATCGACCTAACTGGGGCGGTTCTGCCCATTTTTTGGGGCAAATTAGCACTGTTTCGGGGCAGTTTACCCACTCGACCGACTTGTTTTGGGGGAATACAAAACATTTCATTTAATAAATATTTTCTTTGTGATTTCACCCCTAGGTTTAAATTGATTCTTTCAAGTGTTTTACATGATCAAATACATTGAAATCTTTTGCCATAGGAGATACAATAAGAAGATGAAATACAATAAAACAAGGGAGATGATGGGGAAGGTGGCAATGATGTTGGTTTCAAGCACAATCTCCCCTGAGCTCAGACCTTCCAATAGAGAACGATGTACATCCGGATAGTAGTAGTGCAAACCCAAGAAAACAAGGGAGAAACTTCTCCAATAGTGGAGAAACCCAAAAAATCAGTCTCTCAACTGAAGTAGCGAACCTCTCTTGGCTAGAGCGAACTTGCTTGAGTGATTGACCAATTGAGAGGTCGAACTCTCTATTTATACACATCAAAGGGTAACTTTTTTCCTCACTGAGCTGACCTAACTTTCCCTAACTGCGCCGACCTGACTGGGGCAGTTCTGCTCATTGTTTGGGGCAAATTGCCCACTGTTTTGGGGCAGTTTACCCACTGGGCTGACTTGTCTTGGGGGAATACAAAAAATTACATTTAATAAATCTTTTCTTTCTAATTTCACCCCAGATATACCTTGATTCTTTCAAGTGTTATCTCGAATTCAGTGCCAAACTGTTGCCTCGATTTCTGTGCCTGGATGCTGCCTCAAATTTTGTTGCAAACACTGTCTCGATTTCTTTGCCTAACTTGCCTCGATTTCTGTGCCAACTTCTTTCTCGATTTCTGTTTCCACTCTTGCCTTCGTTTCTGTGCAAAAACAGTTTTGAAATCCGTGCAGCAAGTACTGTTCGGACGGACTGTACGAACCTATAAAAATGTGCAGAAAAATATTCTAGAAAATCGTGCCCTGTCTTGGGAAATGTGCCCAGCAATAATTCATAGGAAATCGTGTCTGCCTTGGGATATGTGCCCAGCTGACCACCTCAATTTTTGTGCCCAGAATCATGCTGTACTTTTCTCGATTTCTGTGCCTCATAATTTCCTCCTCGAGCTGCCTCGAAATGTGTGTCGTCTCTTCAAGCTAAAACTAGTGCCTCGATTTTTGTGCCAACTGAACTCCTCAAATGGTTGCCTCGAATTTCGTGCCACCTCCAGCTATCTCTTTTCGCCTCTTCACTCTATTTTAGCAAAAGTGAGAATGAATGCCTCCCTCAAGCTTTTTGATCAAACCCTAGGGTGCTTTTAATCCAATGGATGAGATTGAGTTAGATCAACGGTGGAAATTAAATGCTCCATTTACTTTTCATAAATATTAATTTACCTCACCCACTGAAATTTATCAAAAAGTGACTTTGAGTTTATAAAGTCTCATTAAATGCTATTCTCAAGTCATTTAATGTGAGGGTCACCTTTTTCTCCCTTCTAAGTGACTTTAGCACTAGGGGAACACTTCCCTATGTACAAAAACTAACACCACACTGCTTCTCCCCCAATCTACCTACACTTTTCCAACTCACGAATTTGTTCAGACAGAGCTGTGAGTTGGCATTGGAACTATGTGATGCTATGTGCTAATCCTGTAATCAATGCATCCGCCAAACCACCAATAGACTCCAATCTCATAGAAAACTACAATGCCTCTCAATGATTACTAAAGCCTCTACTATAGTAGAGGAGTACCCAAATGTGGTAACAAAACATAAGTAAACCATTATTCATGATGAATATATTGGATAGTATAGCTTAGCTGGCTCATCAAATCTCGAAACCATTGATTGCAATGTCAAACCGATTCTACAACTCTTTCCTTGATCTCTTTCATTTCAACAATGCTTTGTTCTTCGGACTTCAAATTATAAAATTATTTAATTAAGTATTTCCATATTTGACCTAGAGTCATATCTAGACTGGAATGAGCACTTTGCTTGCATTTCATGAACATTACAAGGCTCTCCCACGTAGAGTTTCCAGAAACTCCACCAAACGAACAACATTTTTGGTCCTCCACACGCTCTAGATAGTGTCGCAAAGGAACCAGTGCCGTTAGGAATCATCTTAACACCAACCATTAAGCGGAAGCATCCACCGTTGGGTAGACTCAGTGATCTGACCTTGACCTGCTATTTAAGCTTGTAAACTAGGGATTAGAGTTAATTCTAGAGGTCCTGGTTGCGCAACTGGGCTTGATGTCCCCATAGAAAAAAATGACACTACTTGATAACCTGGTAATAATATTTGACCACCTCCAACAGTAAAACTTAGGCTATTCATATTCATAAACATGGTTGCATGTAGAGTCTAATTGCTTACAACAAACACACTTGCCCTATGTATAATAGCCGGGCTAGCAAGACCACTGTCGTGGGCATGTTACGAAAAGTATCCACTAAAGAAAAACTCAATCAAACTCATAATAAATTATCTCTTAGTGAGCAGCAAACAACAAGGACTAATAAACTTTAAGCAAGACAACTATTGAACAGATAATAAGAAATTATTAACGAGTAGAAGCTAAACAACAAAATCATAAATAAATGATCTGTTTCCACTACGTTGTAGTATTTCCCTTGCGGGTGCAAACCAACTCTTTCGTTCTTGATGTGGTCCACAACTGTTGGATAAAATGCTCTTCCAAGTGATTTTCTTATCAAGGGACATGGTATACTGAACCATCTGAAGATATGCTTTGAAGGATACCATGCTAGATTAGATCTACAATCTGACAGCAGGCATGTTTGAGGATTAGAAGATGGCTCAGTTAGCTGGAGGAGCATCCATTATTTGATATATTAATTTAAAATAAACAATGTATAATTAGTAGGATTGCAACCGTGAGTTGTCTATTAGAAGATGTGCCTCATTCAAGACTTTCGATGGATAGTATCGGATTTGTGGGACCCCCCTATCTATGATGGGACGGGTAATGTGGAAGAATACTTGGATAGAATGTAGTACCAAGTTGTGGAAGAGCAGCATGTACCTGCTTTATATGTAGTTCAGAAGGTACGCCTGCTCGCCTGTGGGAAACACATAAGGAGGACCATACTACATGGGCTGTAGTCCATCTAGCCATGCTACATCATTTTTTTTCCCTCCCGAGTTTGAGTGTCAGGATCTGTCTTAAACACATGGGGAGGTAATGACATTTGTGAAACAATGTGAAGGTAAGAGAAGCCCCTCTATTCATATTGAAATTTTTTACAGAAGTGGGTGGAGAAAAGTTCTTCCGTTGGAATACTGGGTACATAAGTTTTTGCATACTTTAGGGTTGAACGCTAGCACATGGTACTTGCATTAAGAATTTGCAATACAAACTAAGGAACGTGTAGTGGTTAACTATAATTTTTGTGCTACTTTCTCTTATATTAGCAAGACTCATGAGCTGACAACTACCTTATTGGTTATTAACCATCTCTTTTTTACTTTTCAGTTGTGGGATGACCTGATCCAATGTTTAATCACTGAGGAAATCGTAAAAGGATCATGAACGCATTTTGCATTAAGTCCTAAAAAATAAACAAAAACCCTTATATCTTCAATATCCTTCTAACTTTAGGTAATTTAGGATTGATCCAATCAGATTGATCCACTAGAAAAATAAGACTTGCAAGAAGCGTGTGATCTCTTACAACTTTTATATCGGAGACATAGTACTTTAAACCAATGTTGCATACATCGTCTCGGGGAAAGTATCGGCGAGGGTCTGGAATATAACTTCTCGGCGGTATCGACGGAAAATATCGGAAAATGTCTGCAGGCAACAAAAAATACAAAAATACTCATTTTTTTTTCAATTTTTAAAACATATAAAGCAACAACATCAAATAGACACATTGTTACATAAATATGATGATACAGGTAATAAATAAGATGCATAAGATGTCAAGTGGTCAGAGAATTCTGGGATTTCTTAATTAACTTCTGACAACATTTACATTAAACATAGAGACTAATTTTGGTCAGAGAAGTGGACCTGAATTCCTCGATCCTGAATTGATGAGAGCCAATTACCTTAACAACTACAACTCACAGAGTGACTCAAAACCCTTTATAAAAAACTCACCAGGTCTTTGAACTCCCTCATTGTAGAAGGAGGAGATTTGCTATGTGGTTATTTATTCCTTTATTTAAGGTTCAAACCTCTAAGAATAACAGGGTATAAATGCATTTGCATACAAGTGTGGTAATACTTACTTTCCAATTTAGATTCCTCCAGAATTCCAGTATAACTAACTGTATGTCCAGGTCCCATATACGAACTGGATTTCACATTGACTGAATATTAGGGCCCATAATTCAGCAAACTGTTATGAATCTATGATGACAGTCCAGCAGTCATAATGGATCACATTTTCCTTCTCTCTGTCTCATCTTCTTGACACACACTAATATATTGTGACATATGAACAGAACAGACAGAATGGGAAACAGTTCATGTTCCCTTGGGCTGTATATTTATTTATACACCTTCCTTTGATTGTAATCAGTTTGGTGGCTGGTGTAGAGCTAGTGGATAGGTAGTTGTTGGTTGGTATTGGCTTCATGCTGTTCATATCGTTATCATACAGACTTCTTTATTCAATGAGAATTCAGACTTGATATAATGCCTAAATATTCATGCCAACTGTGTATATTGTGTTAAGAGTTCATTCCTATCTTTCTGGTTGTGTAATAGTTATCTTGTCATAACTAGTAGACTGTGCATGTAAGAGAAAGTCATTGGAGTTGTTGTGGACTTAAAACACCCCCACGGCCGCACTTTTTAACCCAGCAGGCCGATATATTCCATCGACTCGCGATATATTGAGAAAATGTCGCGATATTTTGAAAGTATCGCGATATATTGAAAATATCGGATATATCGCGATATTTTCAATCCAATATATCGGATGGTGGAAAATATCGGCGATATCTCCGATATTTCTGATATATCACCGATACATGCAACACTGCTTTAAACAAATTGAATACACGGATAACTCCTAACATTTGCTATAAATGCTATATATTTTCATCAATTTGAAGTTGAAAGGAGGCTTTTTATTAACTCTATTATATGATTTATATCAAATACTTTTATGAAACTCCTGTATATTTTTGTTACTTTCATATACTCCATGGAGTCTTATTGGCATGACATGGTTACTCTTATTCTTCTCTCTGTATACTTTATCAATCATCTCATTACATATTACATTTATTTAATCTACTATTTAAATTCTCGCTACACCTCAGGTGAAAACACTTTTGGATATATAAGTCCCCCCAATCTCAAGTGCATTGAAGTGTCTCCTGGTGTAGCCTACTTAGTGATACGACCTTTTTAATCTGTTTGGAAGGTATTAAATCTTTCACAAACTTCAATATTTCTTGCACATCAATACTATGTGAATGAGACTAACACTATGGAAACCTGTGAATAAGCCTAACCCAACACCATGCAACCATCTTTTTCTATTATGAAAAACCTGCTTATCATTCCCTGGAAATTTTGTGTACAAACTTAAAATATTTTTTTTGACTGAAACTGAATTTAGATGCTTGGATTCAAAATTATTTATATACATCTCTCCTTCACTAACCAACCTAGAACACTTCGTCAGGTGAAATGTCTTTTCCAGTAATACCAGTCAAAGATCTTGCTGCTTCCTGTCCATTCCTTCACCCTTTTGTTTCTAAAGTAAGAAATAGTATGCATTAGGTAAAATCATCTTCCCTGTTAAATGCTCAGAATGGAATGCTAATTCAGTTCTCCAAAATTTCAAAATTCAATCTATTTGACATGCCCAATTAGGCATTTTAAAAAAATTCAATTTTTTAACATGCAAGAGCCATGCACTTTTCTTTCTTGAAAGAGCCTTTGAACAAAGAATTTTTCACAACAATCTGAATTAGCATTTTGGTCAGTGAAAGATTGGTCTTTATCTTCAGTAACAGGGGTCAGTAATTGTTAATGAAATTCAAGATAAGCATCTTTACACTCCAATCTAATATACACGGTAGGAAGGAATCACATTCTTCATAAAAAATTCCATCTTTTTAACACACCCTAAATACATCAAGGTCTTCTAAAAGCATAATCTTTTATCTAGCCTTGGAGGCATAGAAGATTTCGCAAAATTTGATCCTTTTAACTTGCTTGAAATGGATTGTGTTCTTGACAAAATCTAATCTATTTAACTGCCACAAATTCCATCGTCTTCTAAAAAAAATTCTTTGATTTTATGTAACAGGAAGTTATCATGTTCTAATTTAGATGCTCGGAAGGCATGGTGTTCTTCATAAAAATTCCTTCTTTTTAACACTCCCTAAATCCATCAAGGCCTCCGTAAAACTTAATATTTTCATCTAACCTGAAAGGCATAGAAGCGTTCGCAAAATTTGATCATTTTAACTTGCTTGAAAGGAATTGTGTTCCTGACAAAATTCAATCTGTGCAACCGCCACAAATGGAATCATCCTCTGAGAAAATTTTGTTGCTTTAATGCAAGAGGAAGGTGTCATGTTCTTCACTAAATTCAATATTTTTAAGACGCTCAAAAAGCGTCAACGCCTTTGTATTATTTTAACTTCTTATTATTTTAGTTTTTAAATCTTCACCCAAGGGATTTGTGACTTTCAGAACATTGATCATTTTAACAGTACAAAATGTCATCATGATCTTTGCAAAGTTCTATCTGTTTGACACGTCGGAATGGCATGATGTTTTCTACAATGTGTTTTTGTTTTTTTCCGTGAATTTTATCTTCTTGTTAGAAGAATTTAGTCTTTCGAAGTGCTTTATAGGATCTCTTTAACTTACCTGCAAAACCTTGAATATTTCCCAAGCTAGGGTTCCATTCAACGCAACCAAATTTTGAAATTTTGAACTTTCATGAGAGGCATCATGTTGTTTACATAATCAAATCTTTTGAAAAAGAAAAAAAGGCATGATTGTTTTAAAAAATCTCAATGTTTTGATGTGCTTGAAAATAATCATGTTAGTTAATAAATCCATTATTTTTAGCACACTTGAAAGGTATCAAGGTCTTCCTGATTCGACCTTTTTAATTTGTTTGGAAGGTATTGAGTCTTTCACAAACTTCGTTCTTCTAACCCACCAAGGCTGTGTGAATGAACAATATTGTCTGGAGGAAAGAAGCGGATGAAGCGGGGGAACGGCCAGTCTGATCTACTAAGAAGACGTCTTGAGGTGGACCCTACACGAGACATCAACCTAGAGGGAGCTAGCCACAAACTAGGGTTAAGTAGTTGTTTAAACTAAACTAAGGCTCCAGAATATTGGGGAAATTTAATCATTTCCTACCAACGACTATAATTAACTAGAAATTTACCATGGAGCGGGAAGCTAAGTTAGCGCAAAATATCGAGGACGTATAGAGTGAAAAATTGGAGACAATAGTGTGAACAAGGGAAGGCAAGAGACAAGATGTGGAGATGCTTGGGAAAATCTAGTTAAGGAAAGAGGCGGGGATTGATCAGAGAAAGACACCATAGTTGTCGTGTTTTTATTGCATTGTATCAGAGATCTGGATCAAGTCTATTTTGTAGACGACAACTATGGTGTCTCTCTGAACAATCGCCACAGTGATCATCGCAGGGAATTCCCACGGATTCCAATTCTAATTCGTCCTTCACAATGACGCGAATGCAAGAGGGTACAAATGCTCCAAAAAGTTTGACCACTTTGGCCTTGCTGCTTTCTACGTTTTCCATCAACTTGTTAGCCAATGTTGCAGCAACATTAACCGATGCCATGAAATTTGGATCTTTATTAGTTCCCTCAACTACTGGGACTTCTTGTATAGTGACAACATCAGGTTGCGAAGCAATTTGAGTCTTTTTTCTGTCCTCTTAGAAACCACCCAAATCTTTTAAATTGCAATTTTGAGTACTCAAAATTGCTATTCCAACATTTTTTCCTCTGTCGGCGACTCTAGAGTGAGTTTTGGTTAGCAGATACACTACTCGTTCCAGATTTATATTTTGTTCAATGATAGTTGTAACTAAATGTTTGGCAAACTACTTTTGCCTTTGTTTTTCTTGATTTGAATAATATACCTGGAGGATAAAATAGGACACCTTATTCTTTCTTACTATAATAATTATAATAAAACTATAACTACACAAATCAATGACTGCCTTTATAGCTCAGTGGTAGAGCGTCGGTCTTGTAAACTGAAGGTCCGCAGTTCGATCCTGCGTGGAGGCAATTTTTTCCTAAATTTAAAACAGGAAAAATATATCAACATACACCTTATTCTTTCTTACTATAATAATTATAATAAAACTGTAACTACACAAATCAATGACTGCCTTTATAGCTCAGTGGTAGAACGTCGGTCTTGTAAACTGAAGGTCCGCAGTTCGATCCTGCGTGGAGGCAATTTTTTCCTAAATTTAAAACAGGAAAAATATATCAACATACTTCATAAAGTTACAATAACTATTATAAAGCTGCAAGAACCAACCGTTTCAAGCTATGGTTTTGTGGTCTAAGAATTTTTCACAAGGGACAAAAATCCCTCTTCAATTGTTAATAAGCATTTCATATCACCTCAGCAGACATTCCCCACTGCTCCAATGCAAAGTCTGTGAAAACATAGTGGCTCCTCAGTTGGTAATTCTGCAACGGCTTTTATCCATGAGATATTGCAGTACTTCATACTTCCAATCAGCAGAAACTCCTAACAAACGTTTTCATCCAATGACAATAGCATATAACAACAACATTAGGAGTTACCCACTGCAATGGTAGATGTATGAGCTTGGATCCTAACAAAAAAGCAGTTAGCAATTAAATAACTGGCAAATCCAAGCGCTGCTATGTTTGTCATGATTGCATGATATTAAATACTTTCTCTAAAGTAAGCCAAGAAAGAGAAAAATAAGGGACCTTGATAATTAAATCTCCAGGGATGATTGAATGCTAATTAAGCCATCTTGCTAGATATACTTGTCTTGTTAAGGCTGAGAAAGTAAGGGAATTTGGGAACCTCCATAAGACACACTCCCAAAGGGATTGCATACAGCCTATGTGAGGCAATGACAACGAACAACACCCTACACAAGAGAAAATGTAGAAAATCACCTTAAATAGTGTTGATGTTGGTTTCGAGCTCCACACTCATTTTGTTTATGTCGCCATAGTTGTCGTGTTTTTATTGCATTGTATCAAAGATCTGGATCAAGTCTATTTTGTAGATGACAACTATGGTGTCTCTCTGAACAATCCCCGCCTCTTTCCTTCACTAGATTTTCCCAAGCATCTCCACATCTTGGGGTGACTACCATCAACAAGGGTCCACTCAACATATCCAAGTGTGCCACGACTCATGTGGCTACTCAACATATGTTCCAACGACAAGTTCCACTCTAATACATGGCGACTTGACTTGGACTCACTCAAAGACATATGAAAGGTATCTCCATCATCACAATCACACACACTCATGTGTAGCATATCACCTCACACCTAATTGCTCCTACTGACCCAGAGCTACAACATAGGTGTCCCTATAATACTTGGCACTGCTTGCACACCAAGGGTTAGCTTGCCAGGTATCCAAGTCATGCTCAGGTTGTGTCTAATTGTGTGAGGATTCTCCAATCCAACTAAAGATGTCACCCTAGTATGTCCACATTGACAGAGAGTAGGGGCTCCCAGCTGGTACTATAAGAATATCTTCTGAAGCTACACAATCTTCAACATAATTCACCTAGTTCTCAGCCGCAAGTTGAATTAACACCAAATTGAGAAAAGAATGGTAACCTAACTAGGGTTAAGAAGTTGTTCAATCGAAACAAGCACTCTAGAACATTACAGAAATTTAGTCGGTTCTTGCCAACGACTAGAATTAACAAGAAATTTACAATAGAGAGGGAAGCTAATTTAACTAAACCTATCGAGGACGCAGACACTGAAAGAGTGGAGACAATATGGTGAACAAGGGAAGGAAGGAGGAGAGATGTGGAAATGTTTGGGAAAATCTAGTGAAGGAAAGAGGCAGGAGTTGTTCAATGAACGACCCCATAGCTGCAGTCTATGGGATTCGACAAGGAACAAAATTGTCTAGAGAACAGAAAGGGATGAAGGGGGGAAATGACCAGTCTGATCTAGTAAGAAGTCGTCTCGAGTTGGGTTCCTACTCGAGACATCAACCTAGAGGGAGCCAATCATTTTCGGGGCCGCTAAAGATGGAGTCCAGGGAGAAGATAGAAGAGACCTGACGGGTGGGATGTAACTAAATTGTTGGAAAACATCAAGAAACCTTAGGAGACAAAGCGATTATAAGAGAAAAGCAAAAAGAAGGAAGGTATATTTATTGGGTTTTACAGTCGATCAGGTGACCTAGGGCCCTAGACTTACTAGCGTAATTCAATTAATTATAAGCCGCAAGTAGAATTAACAATAGATTAAGAAAAGCCCGCAGGGGTGTAGCTCAAACGGCGATTCGCTTGATATGAAGGAAATGTTGTAAATGGAGGTCACGAGTTCAAATCACCTCGGTTTACCCGTGCCCCATGCTTGCGCGTTGTGTGGGTGCACCTAGGGGTATAGTGTTAGCAGACGGGATTGGATCCCTGGACCCCGTGTCACGCGAGTACCAGCCCGATCCCAGTTGTCGATTCCCCTAGTTACAAAAAAAAACAATAGGTTAAGAAAAGAGGGAAACCTGGCCAGTCCTTTTCAAATAAAGCAAAGATGGAATCCACCTAGAAGAGTGAAGAGAACCAAAGGGTGGTTGGGAACTAAATTTTAGGATAAAATCAAGAAACCTTGGGAGAGAGAATGGGAGGGAAGGACGGAAGGGAGTTATCCTAAAATTTAGTTCTTTCCCTGCTTGAGTGATTGTTGTTCCCCCAGGATTATCAGGTTGGTTGGGCTAGTTGTACCCTTGTCCTTGTGTTTTGTTCTAGTTATTTGGGTTATTCTCATTTTTTACTTTTTTCTTCCTTTTTTCCTTTGTTATTGAGGGGGTTGGTTGGGGAGGTTCTATTGTACAAAAACTTGGCCTTGTTGGGGTAGCCTTGAGCAATATATAAACCCAAAAGGTTGACCAAGATTGATGTTAGATGAGGGCGTAGGGTTATTAGGGACAAAGGATCCCTGATAAGGTAGAAGCTCGTGTGTTGCACCTTTAGAATAGGGGGATTATCGGTTAGGAGGAGGTGGTCCTCCATAAGAAGTGGAGGGACGTGTTGTTAAGGTATTACCCTCCTTTTTCTTATATATGGTGTTCCTTCCACCAATAGCCTTGAGCATATAAACCTTCATAAGCATTATCACATATATTACCTAGCACTTGGCAGAGACTGCTCAGAGAGACACACCTCGACTGCACTGAGAGATTGCCCAGAAATGCACAGAGACAGAGACATGAACTGCTGAGGGACATAGATTTACATTCCTTACACCAAGGGGTGTAGACCATATACTACCCAGGCAATGCACGTAGGCAATCCACTAATGCAGGGCAAGCATTCACTTCTAACAACAGAGCAGGAATTACTATCCACACGTTATCGCACATCGGATACTCCTACCACTAGCAAGGGATTAGCACTAGCCACAGATTATTGACAGACAAATACTGCCAATGATAGATAGATTCTGACTAATGAACAATGGATGGTAGGAATTCTATCAACAGATGGAGGGAAGGACATCTACTACCAATGATTGAGAGATAGGATATCTACGAATGGGATGATTTGTATATCTTAACACCATATAAATCATAGCTCATAGCTCATAGCTCATAGTTATTACACCATGTCACTCTCCAACCTGCTTTGTTCCTTCGACAAGTTTCATCATATCGCTCTTCGATCAGCTGTAATATCAATACCTACTCTCGCAAGATAAGAGAAGGTGATGCCTTCTTGCATACCTGCCTGGATACAGCTATTGAATATGAGATAAGGTGTTGCATAAGATTTCAAAGATCATTGCAAGGATGGGTCGATATCAACTAAGGCAGGGATGGGTGTCCTCTATTCGATGTGTCAAGTATATTCCTAACTCTGCCTGCTCTGCCTGGACTCAAGAATATCTTTCTATCTAGTATATGGGGTTATGTCTAAACTGAGATGTAGGTTCTAGGTCCAGCCAAACCCCTTCCCTGTCTGTCTCTTACGGAGTAATGTAATGAGTAGTTGCAACTACAAAAGGTCTGATGTAAAAAAATAAAAAGGAAAAGAAGGTATATGGTTGACCAATGGTTGCTCTAGTTGCACGAAAGACTATGTAAATATTAGAAAAGAGGGTATGCGTGAATTCGCTAATAGCTCCGGGTTTCTACCCGAAGTTCTAACCGCACCCAAAGGTATTGAGCCTGAACTTGAACCCAGAAATGTCTGAGGTATGCCCGCCAACGGTCTGACCGCTCAGAAAGGCATATGAGCCTGAACTTGAACCCATAAATGTCTGAGGAATTCCCACCACCATTTTAAGCAGACCAAAAGGTATCGAGTCTGAACTAGAACCCATAAATGTCTAAGGTATGCCCCACTGGTCTAACCCCAAAAACCCACCCAATGGCATATGAGCATCCCCACCGAAAGGGTTACGTATCCTGACCCCTCCCTCCCTCCCTATGGCATATGAGCTACAACTAACAATGGGTATGAAATATACAAATAGGATGGTATGACATATATAAGACCAGATATCACTACCTCTAATCATATCAGATATCAAGAATTGTATCTCGTACCAGATATCCCAAACTCTCGGACTGGAGTGGGGGGTACATCGATGATAACAATACAGATATCGAAAATAATTTTGTTCCGCTCTTGGGTGTTGCATACATATATTGATTATCATTGCAGGGATGGGGCGATAAGAATTATTATTGCGAGCCTCAAACAATCAAGACAATGAACTTAAAATATTCAGAGAACTCAAATTAACCATTGATTGACCATTTTTAGTTCTATTATATATAACAACACAATGTCATATGCCCTGTTGTATCTACTATAAGAAAATGATGTCAAAATACACACCAATAATTTGAGTTTAGAAAGAATTTGGTAACTTCAACTTGGACAAAAGTGACTTTTAATACATTTGACAAATAACATAGTGAGTTTGATCTAATGGTACAAATTGACAATACCAACACCTACAATAGAAACTAATACTTTATGCATGACAAGGGATTTCTTATAGTAGTAAGAGTAGCAATTTCCTTTCAATGGATAGACTTTCAAATTTCAAGGAGTTATTCCACCACAAAACACAACAAAGACACTTCTCGTGTTTTTTTAAATTCATAAATTTGTTAATCAGATGTGCCAGATCTACACATTTTGTACTCTCAACAGTGGAACTTGTGACAGTTAAGACCTCAAACTAACATTCACAAAAGGAAATAGAGATGTGTACCTAAACTATGGCCTTCACATGCCAAACATCATGCTTGAGAACTACAATATGGATGTAACGACCACAACTTTTGTCTTATAGCCTCCATGCTAGCATTGTGTTATGTTGATCGTTGCATAAAAACTATTTCTCCAATAGCCCTGACCAGTCTTCCCATTACACCACGTGAGTCTCCATGGTTGGCAACATAAGCAAGAACCAACTGTTGCAAGCTATGGTTTTGTGGTCTATCAATTTCTGAGCTCGAGTTACGAACATCTGCTCATTGAAACAGAATTAGCGAAGGTAGAATCAGAGGTGGATTCATTAGAATTTGCTGAAACGGAGGGATCCATAAAACTGAAACAGTGATCATCGCAGGGAATTCCCACGGATTCCGATTCTAATTCGTCCCTCACAATGACACGAATGCAAGAGGGTACAAACGCTCCAAAAAGTTTGACCACTTTGGCCTTACTGCTTTCTACGTTTTCCATCAGCTTGTTAGCCAATGTTGCAGCAACATTAACCGATGCCATGAAATTTGGATCTTTATTAGTTCCCTCAACTACTGGGACTTTTTGTATAGTGACAACATCAGGTTGCGAAGCCATTTGAGTCTTTTTTCTGTCCTCTTAGAAACCACCCAAATCTTTGAAATCGCGATTTGAGTACTCAAAATTGCTATTCCAACATTTTTTCCTCTGTCGCCGACTCTAGAGTGAGTTTTGGTTAGCCGATACACTACTCGTTCCAGATTTATATTTTGTTCAATGATAGTTGTAACTAAATGTTTGGCAAACTACTTTTGCCTTTGTTTTTCTTGATTTGAATAATATACCTGGAGGATAAAATAGGACACCTTATTCTTTCTTACTATAATAATTATAATAAAACTATAAGTACACAAATCAATGACTGCCTTTATAGCTCAGTGGTAGAGCATCAGTCTTGTAAACTGAAGGTCCGCAGTTCGATCCTGCGTGGAGGCAATTTTTTCCTAAATTTAAAACAGGAAAAATATATCAACATACTTCATAAAGTTACAATAATTATTATAAAGCTGCAAGAACCAACTGTTGCAAGCTATGGTTTTGTGGTCTAAGAATTTTTCACAAGGGACAAAAATCCCTCTTCAATTGTTAATAAGCATTTCATATCACCTCAGCAGACATTCCCCACTGCTCCAATGCAAAGTCTGTGAAAACATAGTGGCTCCTCAATTGGTAATTCTGCAACGGCTTTTATCCATGAGATATTGCAGTACTTCATACTTCCAATCAGCAGAAACTCCTAACAAACGTTTTCATCCAATGACAATAGCATATAACAACAACATTAGGAGTTATCCACTGCAATGGTAGATGTATGAGCTTGGATCCTAACAAAAAAGCAGTTAGCAATTAAATAACTGGCAAATCCAAGAGCTGCTATGTTCGTGATGATTGCATGATATTAAATACTTTCTCTAATGTAATCCAAGAAAGAGAAAAATAAGGGACCTCAATAATTAAATCTCCAGGGGTGATTGAATGCTAATTAAGCCATCTTGCTAGATATACTTGTCTTGTTAAGGCTGAGAAAGTAAGGGAATTTGGGAACCTCCATAAGACACACTCCCAAAGGGATTGCATACAGTCAACCATTGCATTCGGGATTGCCACGTACCGTCAATCTTAACTATTAAGCCAGAGATAGAAACAAAATGAACTGAATTACAAATAAAATAGTCACGGACTCCAAACCAAGGCCATGTCCAAGTTAAAGCGTAAGGGGGTATATCTCATATGAAATTGGAGTACATTTGATTTGTTTGTTAGCATGACTCCAAAGAAACTGATATAATGACAAATAAATGATAGGGAACAAACCTGCTTGTAATCCAACAGATCCATTTTTTGTATATGAGAATGATTGTAGGTTAATATTGAATTATGAATTAAAAGCCTTTAAAGTACAGGCTCATTGTTTTAGACTATGTAACCATAAAACAACATGAGCATGTAGCAAACCATTAGATGAGTGGAGATGGGTCGGAATACAGCTCTGTAAATACAGGTTATGAGCCCTTCCATTGATGTCAGTTTGACAGATCTCTATCACTGATTATTGTCGATGATGATTGATCAGTGAAACAATGAACAACAGAGGAAAAAGGGAATGATCAACTAGATTTCTCTGCAATAGCAATATCGGTATCAATGAACATGGGATGAGAAGGGGTATAATACAAATTGGTATAAAATGGATGCATGTCAATGATGGATGACAACTGGCAAGGGGCAAGTGAGTCAGAGGTATAAGTCGCGCTATCTTTTGGTCTATCCTCCCCCCTACCTCAGGCATTTGGTGGCATTGCTTTCCTCTTCAACCTTATGGACTTCTCTTCCTCCTTCATCATTAGCATGGATTTTCGAATGGTTGCGCAAAGGTGAACCTGTAGAAAATTATTAAACAATACAGACAGATTGGATCCTGTACTGTATCTCTATTAGTTTAGGAAAAGATAACGGGAATGCGGATACAGCAGATTGGGTGCGTGGTTATAAGGGAATTGAACCTAAGACCTAATACAATGTAAGGTTTGTTATTACACCAAAACCTGCAAATTTTTATAAACATTTAAAACCAAACACAAGATCTGATTAGATTATACAAAGTGACTGTTAATACATATTATAATCCTAATGGTACAGCATATACCAACCAATACTCCAGCATGGAATACCATTAAAGAGTTTCTATATGTGATGTAATTATCTACGATAACTCCTGTTGCCCATACCGTATACAAATTTTTATTTCTGCAAATGATGCAAGGATGTAAACGCATTGAATGACCTCCCTCTTGAAATTTTGTTATCAAACTTATAATTATTATTTAATCATTCTGTCAGTATAATTACTATATTTTCAACGCGTAATTGTGGCTTTAAGTTCTTCGCTCCTAATAGATAGGATAAAAACATATTTTGTTTTCAAATATCTCTGCAGTGTCAAATAGAACAGACAAAATTCTCTAATAATTTCCGGGGACAAGGTAAGTGGTCTTTCTAGGACTACTACAAAATATGAGCAAGCAGGATCTGTTAGTGTTTGTGAAAACAAGGCAAGTTTTTCTAGCTGGTCGCTATTGTCATTTATTTACGAATAGATTTTTCTTTTGCATTTTGTTCATTTCACATTTGGCTTTACTAGCTAAAAGTACTTGACAAACTATGCCACATCATATATGCCGAAACCATGCAAACTATGCCACATTAAATCAATCTAATCTTTATTCCAGATGTTGTTTGTTTCTATTTCATTCGGAAGCTATGTGAGGCAAAAGGTAGATTCATTTACCTGTTTCATTTTCTTTTGCATTTGGCTGTGTTGACATTCCAGCATCTAATTTACACAGTGCCTCCTGAATTGCCGGCATCAAGTTCCTGCTCAATTACTGAGGAATTCAGAAGCTCAGAAATAAAGGGATATCACTAGTGATTTATTCTAGTAAATTATAACCACCAAAACATGAAGCCGTCCGTTACATTTTTGTGAAATAAAGTTTAAAACAGTAAGTCCATTTACCTGTTTCATTTTCTTGCTCAAATATCTTAGCTATTTTTACTGTCTGCCGATAACCAACACAGTGGCTCCTCCTTAATTGCTTCTTTCTGTGATTAAAAATTAACATCGCAATTCAGAAACTAAAAATCGAATTAAAATAAGATTTGCAGATGCATCACAAACAAAAATTAACACCACGAATTCAGAAACTAAAAATCGAATTCAGAAACTAAAAATCTGGCTGATACAAAGCCAGCTAGCCATCCACCAGCTGATCTTGACCCATACCCTGTAGCATCCCTTACAGTTCGTATAGCAGCAACTTACTCTGTTCCGGGTTTATGCACATCCTATCTTTTTTCCGGGTTTTTCCATCAAGATTCATAATGCAGATAACAGCCGATGATCTTCGACTGGGTCAATCCACCGAGCTGTAGTTTGATTCGTTGACGACTTCGTTACTGCGTTGTCGTTGCCCATGAGACTTATACCCACGCCGATGAATCTCTTCCTTCCATTTCATTACCAACATTGAGGTCAGCTGATGACATAATTTCCTCCTTCGACATGAATTTCGATGCCTCCTTCGAGAGGAAGTACCCGAGAAACGCGTCTTTCCATCATTTCTCATCACTGTTCTGGTAAGGTCGATTTTGAATTTATCACAGAGATTAGTCTTCTTTGATGGATAAAATGGCAAGATAGAAACAATCATTTCATCCAACCGATGGAAATTCAAATTGAGCCTAACCAGTAAAAAACAGGGTAAATTCATAAGGATTTAAATTAAGATCCAACCAGTAAAAAAGGGTCGTAAAAAATTCAAATTGAACTTAACAGAAATGTAAAAACAGGGTTGTAAAAAATTCAAATTAAACTTAACAGAAATGTTGTCAGAGATTTTGTCAGAATTATACAGATTTTATATAACATAATTGTTTGAGATTTTAAATAATATTGTATATTCAGTCCAGTCACTATATTACTTAACATAGATTCTGGATCAGGATACAGTAAAATTTCTTGATAATTAATTTAAGTGAATTTCTTTTCTTATAAAATAAAAAAAATGCATTAATTATTTTATACTAGTCATAATAATATGAATAAACGTTTTTAACTATTCCCTTTTATTTTGTTATAGTAATATGAATAAACGTTTTTAAATATTCATTTTTGTTGTTTTTAACTATTCGTTTTTTTTTTTGCATGTGAAGAGAAATAAAATCTATATGTTTTTGCTGTATGTGAAGACAAAGGAAAATATATAAAACATATTTGAAAGAGACATGCAATGCTGAAGAGATTTACATTCCTTGCACCAAGGGGTGTAGACCAGATACTACCCAAGCAATGCAGGTAGGCAATCCACTAATGCAGGGCAAGCGTTCACTTCTAACAACAGAGCAGAAATTACTATCCACACGCTATCGCACATCGGATACTCCTACCACTAGCAAGGGATTAGCACTAGCCACAGAGTATTGACAGACAAATACTGTCAGCAATAGATAGACTTTGACTAATGAACAATGGATAGTAGGACTTCTATCAACGGATGGAGGGAAGGACATATACTACCAATGATTGAGAGATAGGATATCTACGAATGGTATGATTTATATATCTTAACACCATATAGCTCATAGCTCATAGTTATTACACCATATCACTCTCCAACCTGCTTTGTTCCTTCGACAAGTTTCATCATATCGCTCTTCGATCAGCTGTAATATCGATACCTGCTCTCGCAAGATAAGAGAAGGTGCTGCCTTCTTGCATACCTGCCTGGATACAGCTATTGAATATGAGATAAGGTGCTGCATAATATTTCAAAGATCATTGCAGGGATGGGTCGATATCAACTAAGGCAGGAATGGGTGTCCTCTATTCAATGTGTAAAGTATATTCCTAACTTTCGCTGCTCTGCCTGGACTCAAGAATATCTTTCTATCTATTATATGGGGTTATGTCTAAAACGAGATGTAGGTTCTAGGTCCGACCAAACCCCTTCCCTGTCTGTCGCTTATGGAGTAATGTAATGAGTAGTTGCAACTACAAAAGGTCTGATGTAAAAAAATAAAAAGGAAAAGAAGGTATATGGGTGAACAATGGTTGCTCTAGTTGCACGAAAGACTATGTAAATATTCAAAAAGAGGGTATGCGTGAATTCGCTAATAGTTCTGGGTTTCTACCCGATGTTCTAACCGCACCCAAAGGTATTGAGCCTGAACTTGAACCCGGAAATGTCTAAGGTATTCCCACCAACGGTCTGACCGCTCAGA
>BSBM01004557.1:0-49268 GCA_027924585.1 Larix kaempferi
TTATCAACAGTCGTCAGAAATTTGAAAAGTGGCTGAACGATTACCGGTGATTATTGCAGTTAGAGGTTCAAGGATGCAGACAACAGCGAATCTAGAGCCGAAACCACTCGGCCCTGTTCCTCCAATCAGGTATTTTATTATGTTGTTATTATTTCGCACAAACGCCGTCACCTAGACCTTGATGCAGTTTGTTACTTGCCTATGGATTTCCTGATAAACATAAAGAGTATTATAGAATTCAAATGATTGAACCGTACATGGAGAAAAAAACGATTAATTATTGTGCTTTTAATAGGTTGTCTAGGTAGGGCCATAGGGTCCACTGATTCTCTGATCTATGATATTGAATTTAGGATCATGGTCTGCTATATGAACTGTTCTACTCTAGATATGGTCAGTAGAAGAACAAAGAAAATTTCAACCACTATACTCATGTTGTTAAAGCCTTAAAAAATAACTAGGGTTTGCATCAATTAGCCATTAGTAATTCAGATCTAGAAAAAAGCCATGAAAACATTGTCTGTGTTCACTCTTTGTTCGTACATTTTAGCCCTTCTAATTTCGTCAGTCTTACTATCGGAGTGTTCATATTCAAGATGGAAATTGTTTTTTAAAACCTAGCAAGGATAAGATGATCATTTATAAATCTAGCGAAAGTTGAAATATTCATTAGGAGTGAAGGCCCTTAAAGCAATATCGAGACGCTCTAGTTTGATAAGGAGAGGAGCAGTGGTAGAAGATACAAGAGCAAGTTGTTCACTGCCTTCCTTTACACTATCAGTTCCATCTTAGTTCATATCCATGTTATTTTCTTTTGTAATTGGTTAATGTGCAAATTGTGACTTCTTTGCCTTTTGTGTTTCTTCCAATCATTTATACCCGTCAAAGAATTCTTTATAAGGCAATCTTGCTTCATGGAATATTTTTTAAAATGAGAGAAAAAGGAATGGAAATGTGCACAAGTCACACCTTTAGAAGTGCGTGTAGTTATCACATTAACCATTATTCATGCTAGTATGACTATCACTAGGAACTAATGGAAAAACCAGGATCAACTGAGTGCATTGCTTTTTATTGCTTGATTTAATGCTCAAAACATACCTGTTTAATCAAATTAATCCATTGGAGTATCATTTGCCTTGTTTTTTTCCTTAGTCTTTCGTAGTGGTCTCCCTCCTTGGTAGGGCCCATGTGCCTTCTTTTGTTTTAGGTATAACTTTCATCCTTTTCCCCTTGACCTTTACTTTTTCCTTTTTGGGCATTCCTTCTCTTTGTTTCCTTTGAATTTTATGAATTTGTGGAATGTTCCATGCAATTTATGGGGTTTAAGAGTACTCACTCTTGTCCTTGTTTTGTGGCTCTTCATCACAATACATTGGTACATATCAGGCCCCTACTTCTTTGTTTTATTTATTTATGTGTGCCTACTAGTTGGAGGCTCATCCAATTTGTAGAAATCTCTCTCCCTTACTCATTTTGCAATTTAATTATTTATATTTTTCACTTGTAGCTTTTTTCCATTGTGTTTTTTCTCTTTGCCTTGTAGGTGGCCTCACCATGAGTCATTCTCCTTTATGATTTGTAGTGTATTTTTAATTCATTGGTTATTTTCTCAAATGTTTGCCAGTGCTTTAAAAAACATGGATTCTTAGTGCTCCTCCTTGCTCACTTCAACCACTTGAGCTCCATTTCAACCACTGATACGCTTTTTGGCCTCTCATGTCCCCTTTGGTGTTTTGGTCTTCCTTTCAACCTATGAATCCTCTTTTTGACCTCTCAACACCCCTTTTTGGTTTCTTGTTGCCTTTTTGGCTTCTCGACCTACCTTTACTCTATTATCTCGACCTACCTTTAGTCTATTATCACTCCTTTTTGGCTTCTTAATGGCCTTCTTAGCTTTTCAACCTACCTTCTACTATTTTTGTTCCTATACCTGTTCCCTTTCTCCAAATGGCAGTTTTGGTGGGACACTCACAATGTTATCTCATAGACTTTAGTTCACTAGTTGGTAAAATGTGAGGCTCATTTTTCCTCCTTCTTTCTTCAAATCATTGTGATTGTCCTTGACATTAACCATCCTCCCCATTATATCACACCTCTAATGTAGGACAAGTCATGTTCAGACATACCTCGGGAATCAGTGTCATTCTTCACTTGGAATCAGAGAGATACACATTTGTTTAAAAAAAAAGCTAACCCCTTAGGTAATGTGGCTAACATTTAGAAATCCATTTTGCCAATTTTTCACTAAAAGAACTAGATGATTACATTGCCCAACGATTGTACTTAGAATACAAATTTTATATTACATCCCAAGAGGGAGATGCCTAAGCTTTCTTATTTGCCTTTTAGTTATGCCTTTATTCTCATCTTTATTGGATCTGTTCTTATCCACTCTTGTTGTATCTTAGCTTGCAATTTTCTTCTTCCCTTTTGTGTTTGAATCTCCACCCCATCGACCCTTTCTTTGAGTATGTTTTCTCGATTATTTAATTCTTTGATTTGCAAGAACATTTTAATCCTTTTCAAATGTCATCTTTTATTGCGCCGAGAGGCGCTCTATAGCCCAGTATGAGAGAGATCTTGTAACGTGTATGTGTCCCGTTACATGTAGCCTTACACCTAATAAAACATAAAAAGTAAAAAATGATAATATGAGGGAGATCTTGTAAAGTGTATGTGTCCCGTTACATGTAGCACCTAATAAAACATAAAAAGTAAAAAAATGATAATATGAGGGAGATCTTGTAACGTGTATGTGTCCCGTTACATGTAGCCTTACACCTAATAAAATATAAAAAGTGATAGTACCATATTATGTCGGCCATTAATAAATTCATGTCATCTAATAAAACGTAAAAAGTGATAGTAAAAAGTGAAGTACCATATTATGTCGGCCATTAATAAATTCATGCCGGCTCATAAAATAAATAATTATGGAAAGTATTTAAAAAAAAACCATGTTGGCTCATAAAATAAAATATTATGAAAAGTAATTAAAATATCGATGTTCGTTGGATCTCTCTTGGTGCTTGGTAGATACGGGTTTAAGATGGATCTGTGCTGGTTTTTATAATTTTTATGTGGTTCACGGCACCGGAGATTGGTGCTTGCTACATCCACGGAAAAACCCCCTGGTAGGAAGGCCGGATATTGTCACTGAGAAGGTGGCTCAACGAGCATCATATATGCCCATTAAGGGCTCCAACATGTCACTTTCAAGGATTGAACCCGGGTGGGGAGGATGATAGACATACCTCTTAACCACCCAAGCTACATCCAATGGACTTCGGTCAACCTTAAGCCTGGGCTTGAAGAACTTGGTCAGGGACCAGGACCTGGTCTGGGACTAGGACGTTGATTCAATCAATGTGAAGTCCTAGATTGAATCTAGGCAAGTGTTTTACTCCTCTCCTTGGTCAGTGGGGCTATGGGACCTTCTCAAGGGAATGGCCATCCCTTGTTGATGTACCTAGCACATGACCTTGGTTGGTAAGCAAGGAGAATAAGAATGATCTTCTTTATTTATGATGAGGTACTTTGAGATGGCACGTGTGGACCATAGAGACCAAGAGAAAGGGTCCAACTTGGGTCATAGAGCCCATTGTTGAAGGACCATGAACCCCCCTTGAAGGACCAAGAGACCCATGGAAGGTCCAAGTTCCCCAATGAAGGACCAAGAGACCCATGAAAGGTCCAAGTTCCCCAGTGAAGGACCAAGAGCCCACTTGCAAAGGACCAAAGGTCCAAAAATAAAAGTCAAATTTTTATTAAGGGGTTAAAAGTGAAAAATAAAATAATGGAACCCTAACTAATTGGATTTTAACATTTAATTAATCCTAAAACGAAGGACCTGACCCTTAATGATGTCTTATAAATAGAAAGGCACTCTTATTTGGAAAATAGATCACATGGCATCTTCATCTTTGAAATTGGAAGACTGTTTTGGGGTTGGTATCTTCCTTCTTCAACAACACAAGACTCATTTTTCTCCTTGAAGGAAGCCGTTGAGTTTTTATGAGGTCTGATCTATTGTTTTTGGGGTAGCCAGATTTGTTGGGATAGAATTGCTACCACCCTAGCCTTGATTGGGCCTGTTACAAGCTTGGCAGCCTTGGCAAGGGTTGCTCCTCTCAGCCAAGCCCTGTTTTGGGCACTCTCCACTCAACAAAAATCTAATTAGGGCCTGTACTAGCAGGTCGAGCCCTGTTAGGGTTGTTAACTCTCAGCCATAGAAGTTTTCAAGGAGGTCGAGCCCTGTTAGGGCTGTTCTACCTCAGCCACAGGGGTTTCTCAAGAGGTCGAGCCCTGTTAGGGGTTTTCTATCTCAGTCACAAAGGTGTACAACAGACCGAGCCTGTTTAGGGCTTAAAACAACAACACAGTCTTGAAGGGTTTAGACAGTCAACAACAATCAACAATCAAGGCAGCTTCAGGTCCTGGTCAGGGTTTGATCTTCTAGTTGATGACAACAGGGTTTGGTCTCTTGGTTTTAGTGCCCTAGAGACAAGTTGAATTTGTAATATAGAAGTCTGCTCTTTATCTCTTCTCATGTAACTCTCAGTCATCTCATATTTAAAGAAGATCGTTTTTGCTGGGATTTTTATACCTTAAAAGGTTTTCCCTAGGATAATTTTTTTGTGTCTCTTGTGGTTGGTTGACTCCTTTTTGTGGATGCTCTATTGTTGTTTCTATTGCTGCTATATATAATCTCAGATCTACAAGTTTAATAGTCTGCTAAAAGTTAATTTGGACTGCTGTCTGCTAACAATTAGATCTATGCTAAAAATTTAACATGGTATCAGAGCTTTGGATGTGAAGAGCATAGTTTTGGAGCAGGTTACTGATGCCTACGCGATCCTAATATAGATATGAGGAGGATAAAAATTTTGCAGACTTGTTTCAGCAGTCTACACCAATGGCTACAGTCTCTTTCAAGCTAGAGGACAGACTTGAAGGGTCATCTAACTTCAACTCCCAGAAGGCAAGAATCTTGGCTACACTGGAAGAAAATGATCTGGATGATCTAGTTACCCATGTTGTAGATGAACCTACCTCAGCTGCACGGAGGGAAACATTCAAGAAGAAGCAATCCAAGGTAAGAAGAATCATCTATGATTCAGTCAAAGAAAACTTGATGCCTGTCATAACTCCGTTGAAGACTGCCAAAGAGTGTTTTGATACCTTGACTAAACTATATGAAAAAAAAGCTCCCAACCATAAAAGAGTTTTCAAGAACAAGCTCCGTACTTTGAAGATGGAAAAGGATGAAAGCGTGGCTTCATTCTTTTCGAAGATTCCTCAAGTAAAGGATCAACTCCTAGCTATTGGTATTACTGTAGATGATGACGATCTTGTTCAAATTGTTGTTGATGGTCTCCCTAGCTCTTTGGAAACTTTTAGATCTGCTGTAATGGTCGTGAAGTCTAGCCAGATTTTGAAAGATTATGGCACAAATGATTGCAAGAAGAAGGAAGAATGCAAAGCATAAATGGTGGCTCTAAGGAAGGGAATCTTGCTCTTGCCGTCAAGACAAAGAAAGGCAAGAAATTCTTTCATCAAAAGAACAAGGGTAAGAAGCCTTAAGGTAAGTGCTTTGATTTGTCAAAAGTTGAATGTTACAATTGTCACAGGATGGGACATTATGCCAGAGATTGTAAGCAACCAAAGAGAAAGTTCAAAGGAAAATTTCAAGCATCCGCTGCAGAAGAAGAAGAACCAAAGAAGAAGAAAAACAATAAGTCTACCAAAGATCAAGAACCAAGAAGTGAATTCTATTTGGTTTCAGCCCTCTTAGGATTCATTACAAATAATGCCAAGTCTTGGTTGGTAGAAAATGGAGCTTCCAGACATATGACAGGATTTCGAGAGGCTCTTACAAACTTTAGAAAGAAGAGGTTCACTGCTCAGGTGGAACTTGGGGATGGTACCACCTATGACATTGAAGGAGTTGGTTCAACATCTTTTCAACTTGACTCAAGGACTATCTTACATATTGAAGAAATATTGTATGTTCTTGGCCTAAAGAAGAATCTCCTCTCACTTGCATGCATAGAAGATAAAGGTTACAGAGTAATCTTCATGGATGGAAATGTTCTCCTGTGGCCAAAGAATGAAGAGTTGAGTTCAACTATAATGATTGGAGTTTGAGAGGGAGGACTTTACAAAGCATCCGGACACTCCATTCAGGCATTGGTCCATGGCAGAATCAACCCATGTGAGTTATGGCATCGAAGGTTTGGGCACCTTCATTACGGAGCTCTTCCTAGACTACAAAAGATGGTGACAAGTATGCCTGAATTTTCTTATGACCATGATGGTGTCTGTAAAGGTTGTGCTCTTGGTAGGCATGCCAAGAAATCTTTTTCTAACAGCAGTAGTATATCTAAAGGGATTTTGGATCTAATCCATTCAGACATATGTGGTCCTATGACTTCACCTTCTATGAGTGGCTATTTATAGTATGTGATTTTCATAGATGATTGCTCCAGCAAAGCCTGGATCTATTTTCTAAAGACTAAGAATGAAACTTTTGATAAGTTGAAAGAATTCAAGGCACTCGTTGAAAATCAGATAGGAAGGCACATCCGTATCTTGAGGTCAGATAATGGGGGTGAGTTTGAATCTCACCATTTTGATTATCTTTGCCGAGAAGAAGGGATCAAGAGGGAGCTAACTGTGCCCTACAACCCTCAACATAATGGGGTTGTAGAAAGGAAGAACAAAACAATATGTGAAGTTGCCAGAGCTATGTTATGTGATCTAGATCTTCCATTATCTCTATGGGCTGAGGCTGCCAGTACTGCTGTCTACATCCAGAACAAAATCCCTTATGCTATCTTGGGGGAAAAGACTCCAAAGGAAGTGTTCACAGGTAAGAAGTCTGCAGTTGATCCCATGAGGATTTTTGGTACGTTTGTTGGTTACAGGGAAAGCTCAAAAGCCTATCATATCTATTTTCTAGGTCAGAGATACATCTAGGTTAGTAGAGATGTGATATTTCATGAAGAAGCCACATTCCGCCAATCTAAGGAGCTTCCAAATGAGTCAGATTCTCCTCCTTCAGAAGTCCCAGGTTCTCCTCATTCAAATGATCAAAGGGAAGAGGAAGATGAGCCTTTAGTTCAAGATGTTGCAATAGAGCCAGAGATGCCCACAGAAGAATTGCTTGAGGCTCCTCCTTCCAAAAGAAGACCTGCTTGGTTTCGTGAAACTCTGCAGGAAGTAGAAAAGCATAAAGCTCCTTCGGGAACTTTCAGAGAAAGCAAGAAGCCTCATAAGTACTATGGTCTTATTACTTAGTTGGGCCATCTCATTGATGCAGAACCTTCCACTTACGAGGAAGCAACCAAACAACAAGTATGGAAAGATGCAATGGCAAAAGAATACAATTCTATCATGAAAAATGACGTATGGGAAGTGTTGTCCGCCAGATTGCACATCAGCAGTGGAAATCTTTCGAACGCTGTCTCCCTCACTGGAAGTGGGGAGAGGTATGGCCTTGGGGGCAAGCAATGAGCCAGGTACTGTCACCTGAATCCTAGCTCCTCCGTTTAGGCTAACTCCTAATGAAGCCAAGGGGGGGTAGTCCCTACAAAGAGTTTCAGTAAGACTCTTGTGTTTTAAGATTTTAAGTGTGGAATGATGCAGATGGGTGTTGTTTAGGAGTTTTCTTGTGATGAGACCAAATTAAAAGATGAGATAACAAGATAAGACACAAATCCACGTTGCTAAATAAGATATCAAAGACAACAGTATTTTTCAAGACTTATAATCAGATAAAGCATTCACAATATGAAAAATAAACACAAGGACAAATGGTCCTGATCAAGATAAAGATTTTAAATAACCAGTGCCTTATGGAGTCAAAGAAAAGATGATTGTGATGCTGAATGTGTGGGTCTTGAAAAAGTGCTGTTTGTGAGACCGTTGTGCAAATTATCTTGATAAATTAAATATTTTAATGGTCTTGATTATTAGGCTAAGAACAAGGATATCAAAATAGTAAACCAAATGGGAAAAATACTGGCAACCTCTTAGATGATAGGTCGGGAGCACCCAGATTCAGAGGATAGGTTTCCGATGTTTGAACCGCCCTCGAGTCTGACAGTGGATTCCCGACACCACCTGTTTCAGGAAGCAACCTCAGTATTTGATGCCGATTTGGATTGGGTAAAGTTTTAATTTAGGTGATCACTTGTAAGCTTAGCAGATCCTTCACCTTTCTGAGTACTAGCCCAACCTTTTCAAGTTGGCAGAGCATATGGGTGTTGGATAATCAACCAAAAAATAAATTAATTAAAGAGGGGATGTGAGTTGAAGTATTTTATTAATTAAGAGCACTGTTCAACTCTCCGATAGAGAGCGCTCTTGACTTAGTCTTAAGACCAAAGTTCAAGAGACTTTTCTAATCTAATATCCCTAATGCAGGGGGGGAAAATGCAAGTTTTAAAATGCTCTCCGACAGAGAGTGCTTTTGACTTGGATTTTGCCAAGTTCAAGAGGCTTTGTTTATTTTAAAGAAAGTAGAAGCAGTTGTGAAAGTAAACCATGTGATAGCTCAACAGATATAAAAGATGATTAGCATGGTACTTGCAAAATGAAATTAAAATGACTTAGTATTCTACCAAACAAATTTAGTCTAAGGTGGGGTCTTCTTCCGAACAAGGTTGACCACTAGAATCGCTAGCACTTGAGAACTTTCCAACTAGCTGAAATTTTGACCAAGGAAACTAACGGGGAAAGAGGAGTAACCACAAAGTTATGTGGTCCTGCCCTTGAGATGAAATCCCAAGGATACTACCTCAAGTCAAAACTTGGAAGAGAGTACGAAAATGAAATAAAGACTAATATAAAGCATGCAATGAAAGATCTAAGCTAACCAACCACAACACTCTTCCCCAAATGGGGAAGAAAACCCAAAAGTGGAGGACTCCTCCACTTGAACTTTTATTATGAGATTACAAATGCCTTTGGGATTCAAGCCCTTGAAAGGTCTTTTGAAAAAGAAATAAACTTGAAACAATAATGAAAATAAGCTTTATCAATAGCTTTTACAAAAGGAGATTGATGACTTTGTTTTTGGTTCAAATGTGCCTTAGGTTCAAACTTTTCTTGTTTTTTGTCTTCTTTTGCTCTTCTCTTTTCAAAGCCTACTTGCTCAAATCTCTTCTTCTTCAAATGCCTACAAGCATTTCATTACACTCAAAGCACATACCCATCAGACATTAGTAAATGAAAATAATAAAAACTTGAAACTATCTAAGTATGAAAGTGAAAAATGAAACCTAGATTGTGGAAAGCATGAGATTTTGACTTGAAAATGTTAATATGGAAAAACGGACCAGCGAACAAAACATGCCTAAAAAATGCTAGAAATGAGATCTAAGACATAAAATTTTTAAGAATTTTTTTATGAAAAAAATCTATCTTTCAAATGGAAACAAAAGTCTAAACAAATGCAAGTTTATACTAATGTAGAAATGGGATCTAGAATGCTCTAATGTCTAACTTTTCCAATGCATGTGATGAGATCTAGAAGTATGAAATAAGATCTAGATAAAACAAAAACAACCTATAAAAACTAGAATGCCAAACTATTAACTTTTTTAATTTTTAAAGATGAACTATTAAAAATGGAAAGAAAATAACAAACTAACTCTTTTGAGAAATTTAAACAAATCAACTACTAATCAAACCTTTGAAGATCCAATCGTTTTTTTTGTTTTGTGTTTTAAGTGTGATTTTAGGGCACTTCTTGGAAGAGGAGCGAATGGAGCTAAGGGAAAAAAGATGAAGACAAAGGTAGAAAGGATGAGGTAAAAACGAATGGGAGGAAAGAAGAGAGAAGATGGCTTGAGGATGGAAAAACGAGAGCAAGAAGAGGCTTTGGGATGGAAAAACGAGAGCAAGGAGAGGGGTGAATACCAAGGCAAAGAGGTTTCAAAGAGCAAAGGTGGAAGCTAGAAGAAGTAAGCTTAAGGACAAGTAACCAAGAGTTGTTTTGAAAATAGTTGTTGATGGAGGAAGAGGCCAAAGCTCTTATAAAAAGTTTCTTCTTTTAATATGAGAAGATCCTTTGGGAACTTGCCAGAAGAAATGATTAGGTAATGATATTCATTGATAAATGAAAACTAGCTTGATCTCCAAGCCACTTTCCACCCTGGAGCACCCCTGCAAAACCCTTGATCTCAAGCATACAAAACCGAACAAGCCATTTCTAAGTAATGTTAGAATATAGATTGAAAATTGAAATGCATAAAAGAGAGACAAGGTGAGAAAGGTATCACCAAGACAATGCGAAATAGACCCCAAGTACTCTTGCAATGGACCTCCAAAGTCACTTCTTGTATTAAAACTTCAAACAAATATTACAATAGTATTTTGGCAGAGTGTTCATGCTCAAAATCTCCATGAGAGAATGGCCAAAATGCCATCTCTTTATAGCAAAAACAAGCTACCTAATACCTAAGTCGAATTGGCATGATGGAAGCCAATGGCACTTGACACAATTCGAACTCCACTCAAAATCCCAATCAAATCCAAGCTTGGAGCTTAGACTCACCAATAACTCGAGTTTGTGGATGATGTGGATGGGGAGGTGGCCTCCACCTTGGCAAGGCGCCCCCCATCCCACTTTGGAAACACCATCAAGCAAATAATGAGATGCCATGTGTAGAACTCGCACTCGAATAGAGATTGACGTGAGCTTGAGGTAGGTGCTTGGAGTTTTAATCCTCAATCATGGTAGTTGAGAGTGGGAGGTGGCCTCCACCAAGGCAAGGCGCCCCCACTCCCATTCAATGCAACTCACACCAACCAAAATCCATTAAATGCCCACTCCACATCATCAAACTCGACTTTGCATGCATGGAGGGAGAATTAGCTTGGAGAGATTTGCTTGTGTTGACTATACACTTGATTGAATGTTGACTGAGATGATTGGAATCTTCATAAATGCTGAGTGCCATGTCAATTAGCCTTTTATTTTAATCTTTTTGGATTATTTTGGAGAGTTTTGGATTATCTCCAAAATAATCATTTTTATTATTTTTAATTAATAATTTCTCTGTAACTGGGTTTTTTGAGAAATTATTAATTATGAGGCCTAATTGACATCTGAAACTTAGGATAAATTGCTCCAGGGTTCATGAATGATTTTTGGCTTAAGTCTAGAGCCTTCAATCATCAAATTCGGATCCTGGATATTACAAATTGATATTTCTCTATTTAAACTATAGAGAAATTTATTAAATTTAAAAAATAATTAAAAACCCAAATTTCGACGGACCCGGTAAAATTTTTTCGAAATTTTTTCTGAGGGTTCTATGGACCTAGGACATGACCGACACTTGTTCTAATAGCGTCTAGTAGGTTTATATACATCAGTTGGACTCTAATAACCCCATGGCTAAAATTTTCAAAATCGGGCATTCCAGCTTTGGAGGAAGCGGGAGAAAACCTCATCGATTATTGCTCGACTATAGGCAAAGTATAATTGACAAGGGAAAAAACTCCCTTGAATACCTTAGTTGCTTAATCAAGTCATGGGGAACCGAGACCCTCAGATCCTACTAGCACACTTTATTACAAACCCCATGGGGCCATGGTCATGTCAACTGAAAAACAAAACTGGCTAGTCACAAATGTTGGATCATCTGATACACTGGAGTACAAACATTCATCATCTTTGTCAAATGGCGACTCTTCAGATAATCCAACTATGGTACAAATAAGTTGGTAACTGGAAGTGGTCCCAAGACCAAAGGGGAAGTTTACAGTGACTTCTAAGTGGATTTACAAAATCAAGCATGCTGATGATGGGAGCATTGAAAAATACAATGCAAGGTTTGTAGCTTGTGGTTTCTCTCAAAAGGAAGGTATAGATTATGATGAAACCTTTTCTCCAATTGCTAGGTACACCACCATCAGAACAATTATCTCCCTCGGTGCAGTTTTTGGATGGAAACTTCGCCAGATGGATGTGAAGGCAACTTTTCTCAATGGCAAAATTGAAGAAGTCTACTTAGAGCAGCCAAAAGGTTTTGTGATCCATGGGAAGGAATCCCATGTCCACAAGGTGAAGAAAGCTTTGTATGGACTGAAACATGCTCCAAAGGTCTTGTATGCAAGAATTGACAGTTACCTTCACAGCTTGGGTTTCTCTAAGAGTGTTGTTGACTCCAACTTGTATTTCAAGGTTGTACATAACCATCCTCTGATTTTGGTTTTATTTGTTGATGACTTGTTCCTTACTGGAGAGGAACAACTGATAGCTCAGTGTAAGAGGGAGCTCACTTCATAATTTGAGATGAAGGATCTGGGTCTTATGCATTTTTTTCTTGGTCTAGAGGTCCGACAAAAGCCAGATGAGATCTTCCTTGCACAAGGAAAGTATGCAGTTGATATATTGCAAAGATTTGGGATGCAACACTGCAAGTCGATGAACACACCAATGGTGTCAAACTTGAAGAAGCTACATTAGTCACTCTATCTGAGCATCAATCACCTATCATTCGTCAATCTATCTGAGCATGAGTCACTTCATAAGGTGAAACTTGGGGATGATTACCAATACCCCATAAAAAGGAAGTGGAGAAGCTTCCTACAAGCTAGACTTCGACAAATCTCTAAAGATGAAAGATGTTCTATATGTTCTAGTATTAAAGAAGAATCTATCCATATCAGCACTAGATGCTAAGGGAATGAGGGTTGCATTTGTTGATGGCGAAGTCCTAATGTGGCCAAAAGGAAAGACACTAGATCATGCAACAGTGATTGGAGAGCAAGAGTGAGGCTTGTACAAGTTGAAGGGCCAACCTGAACAATCATTGGTCCATGACTCCATGGAACCAAGTGAACTATGGGATAGAAGGCTTGTACATGTGCACTATAGAGCACTACCTATTGCAAGCAAAGCAATTTCAAGACTTCCAGAAATCCAGACAAGACATGAAGGCATTTGCAAGGGATGTGCGCAAGGAAAGAATATAAAGAAGGCGTTTCCCAGCAGTAAAAGCAAAGCAAAAGGAATATTGGAGATAATCCACTCCGATGTATGCGGTCCCATGTCATCTAGCTCACTAAGCGGGTATGTATATTATGTTTCTTTTATAGATGACTTTTCACGTAAGACTTGGATTTACTTCTTGAAAAATAAAGATGAGGTATTTAGCAAGTTCAAGGAATACAAAGCCTTGGTCGAGAATCAAACAGAGAAGAAGATCAAGACCCTTCGATTGGATAAATGGCGGAGAATTCACTTCGTAAGAATTCAAGAATCTTTGCAGAGAATCTGGGATTAAGAAGGAGTTGAGCACTTCGTACAATCCTCAACAGAATGGCGTTGCAGAATGAAAGAATGAAACGATAATGGAAGCAACAAAAGCAATGCTACATGACCAAGATCTTCCGATGCACTTATGGGCAGAAGCTGCGAGGACAGCAGTGTATGTACAAAACCGTACTCCTCACCGAGTACTAAATAACAAGACTCCTGAAGAAGCTTTCTCTGGCGAGAAACTAGCAGTTAGCCATCTCAGGATATTTGGCTGCCCAATTTACATACACATCTCGAAGGAGAAAATGATGAAGCTAGATCCTTTAGGAAAGAAGGGACTATTCGTAGGATACAACGAAACTTCAAAGGCCTACCGAATATACTTTCCAGGATTCAAGAAGATCGACATCAGCAGAGTCGTAACATTCGACGAAGACTCAGCATACAACAAATCAAGAAAACTACCTATCGAAGAGATTGAAGAACTTGAAGTTCCCAGGATTAGAGACTCAGTGATGGAAGAAGCAATTCCAGAAGATCATGAAGACCGCGACATGGCAGAACCACTAGAACCTGTAGATCCACCACGTGAGAAGAACTCTCACAAGAGGAGACCAGCATGGGCACGAGAGGCAATACGAGATGCAAAGAAGTATGGCGCTGTAGATGGGATGCATAGAGAAAGCAAGAGACCTAGACCATACTCCAACTATGTGGCCCTGCTGTGTGACATCATTGATAAAGAACCTTCCAACTATGAGGAAGCAACAGAGAAGAAACAATGGAAGGATGCCATGATCGAGGAGTACCAGTTGATTACGAAGAATGATGTCTGGGAGATAGTTCCGAGATCAGAAGGGAAGTCTGTCGTGACTTCGAGTGGATCTACAAGATCAAGGATGTTGCAGATGGTAGCATTGAAAAACATAAGGCAAGATTTGTGGCACGTGGTTTCTCCTAGAAAGAAGGCATAAACTACGAGTAGACATTTGCACCTGTAGCAAGATACACTTCCATCAGATCTATATTGGCATTGGCTGCGGTAATAAAATGGAAGGTACATCAGATGGATGTCAAGGCAACATTTTTGAATGGTGTAGTAGAAGAGGAAGTGTACGTGGAGCAACCATTGGGATTTGAGACACGTGACAGGAAAACTCATGTGTGCAAGTTGAAGAAAGCCTTGTACAGATTGAAATAGGCACCCAGGATGTGGTACGACAGTTAGGCTTTACTAAGAGTAAAGCAGATTCCAACCTTTACTTGAAGGTTGAAGACGAAAGTTCAGTGATACTTCTGCTATATGTAGATGACCTATTTCTGACAGGTGAGGATGAGCTCATTGCAGATGTGAAGAGGAGGCTTGCCGTAGAGTTCGAGATGAAGGACCTAGGGATGATGCATTATTTCTTAGGCATGGAGGTGTGGCAGAGTGCGGATGGAATCTTCCTTGGACAAGGAAAGTATGCAGTGGGGATTCTGACGAGGTTCAGAATGATGGACTGCAAGGCAATGGCCACACCCATGGCATCGAACTTGAAGCTACTGTGTGATGCTTCATCAGGGACAATTAATGCCACGATGTACCGTCAGATGATTGGTTCGTTGATATATTTGACGAACACGAGACCAGACATATGCTTTGCTGTGAACACCCTGAGCTAGTTCCTGATGGATCCGAGACATGTTCACCCGATTGTTGCAAAGCATATATCGAGGTACCTGAAGGGTACAATTGATTATGGGCTCAAGTATGAGGCGAATCAGAAGATTAACTTGCATGGTTATGTTGATTAGGATTGGGCAGGCAGTGCCTTAGATAGGAAGAGCACTTCAGGAAGCTGCTTCAGTATGGGATCCGATATGATCTCCTGGTTTAGCAAGAAGTAGTCATGTGTGGCACTGAGTACAGCCGAGGCATAGTATGTTGCAGCTTGTTCGACTAGTTGTGAGGTAGTATGGCTTCAGAAGCTACTGTCAGATTTGTTTGATCTCCAGTTAGAGGCGATTTGTATCTTCTGTGACAACCAACGTTTCGTGAAGTTGTCCGAGAACCCGGTGTTCCATGACAAGTCAAAGCACATTGAGATCAAGTACCACTATATCTGGGATATGGTGCAGAGAGGAGCAGTGAAGCTCCAGTATGTGGCGATAGACGAGTAGATAGCTGATGTGTTGACCAAGCCGTTAGCCAGAGTGAAGTTCGAGTACTTCAGAGCAATGTTGCATATATCATCTCGGGGAAAGTATCAGCGAGGGTCTGGAATATAACTTCTCGGCGGTATCGGCAGAAAATATCAAAAAATGTTGGTAGGCCACAAAAAATACAAAAATACTCATTTTTTTTCAATTTTTAAAACATATAAAGCAACAACAACATCAAATAGACACATTGTTACATATATATGATGATACAAGTAATAAATAAGATGCATAAGATGTCAAGTGGTCACATATCTTCACTAAACTGAAAATTCTGAAACATGTTCCTGATAGGATGATACAAAATCACATCAAAAGCTCAAAATAAATGTATCTCATGAGATGAATCATCATGAGGCATCTAGATACTAAATTGTTCATAATAAAATCAAAATGATAGCTCATAGGAATCCCAATGATCGATTCCCTCTACCCCTTTTACGAGTAAAGGGCACCACTCTTCCTCTGGAAGCAGTAGGTGGTCGTGGAGGTACTCAGGATGAGGTTGGAGTGGAAGATCTAGAGCCTCCAACTACTCCAGCTGAGGCAGGAGATAAAGTGGGTTGTCTCCTCCCAACCCCAACTCCAACTACAGGTCTCTGTGGTGGTGGTGGTGGTGGCATTGGCTGCACCGGAAGATCAATCTCCTCCTGAACATCTGTATACACTGGAAGTGGATCATCCTCTTGCTCCTCCCCACCTTCCCCCTTCACTGTGGTCTCCTCCCACAAATCATCTGCATGATCCTCCCCCTCCTCCAACCACTCGGGTGCCTCTGCCATCTCAGGCTCCTCCAACTCCACCCTCCACTGATTAGTGGTGTCAGTGACATCCAAATTTATGGCCTCTATGTCAGGTTCTTTGTCAAGTTGCTTCACCCATAGCCTTAGATTGTAGTAGACATACACCATGTCATTAAGGCGTTGGGTACCTAACCTGTATGAACATTCAGGGCCATAGTTAGTAATGGTAAATTGTAGTAAATTAAAAAATATAAACAATTTAAATTTTCATTGTTGTGTTTTTGAACATTTCTAACCTGTTGCGCTTCTTGGAGTGTATCTTTTCAAAGACACTCCAATTGCGCTCACACCCCGAAGAACTGCAAGTTTGGCTAAGCGTCCGAACGACAAGTTTCTGCAACTCTGGGAACTTTCCACCATAGTGTTTCCACCATACATCTACAATGAATAAAATGAAAGGATTGAATGGAAGACAACACAATATATTTCTATTAAGTAATAAATGTCAAATATATATAAAGGAAAAAACAAAATTTGAAATTGAAGCTTACCTGACATCTTTTTGGTCCTATCTAGGATAGCCATCTCATAACCCAAAACCCCCGCTTCCATCGTATGTATCTCTATCTGTCTAGAAATATCTAAGCATTCAGCTGGAGTGTGCACCATCCTCTGAACACACTAGAAAAAACCATCCATGACCTCACCATCAAAATTAAATCCACAAGCATAAGCGAATGCAGGGTTGAGGAAGAGCCCTGCTGCATGAATGGGACGATGGAGAGTGTTATTCCATCGTTCATCAATCACACCCTAAATCTGAGCTCTCTTGGTGGGTCCTTCCTCACCCTTGTCATCATAGTACCGATAGATAGCTTCATTGGCCGTATCCATGGCCTCATACAAGTATCCTATTGTGGGCTTGTCATCATCAACCAATCGAAGAACCTTTACCAAAGGTTCACTAACAGTACATACCTCACCTACTGCACTCCAGAATCTCTGGTCATGTCGCACAAGTTGGGGTATGGCTTGCCCATCTTGGTTGGTGCTATAGACACAAGCAACCCACTCATCAGAAAGAAACATCCTCTGTAACTTCAACATACTCTTGAGGAGCGACTGAAGTGAAATGAAGCTGGTGGCGAAACGTGTGATCGTGGGATGAATCAACTCTATGTTCCCCGTGAACTGTCTCATGAGTGAAAGAACATATGTGTGATTATATATGTATTTGGTCACACTCCGAGCTGAATCAATGGTTTCCTTGATCCAAGGAATTTTGCCCATGTTGTCTAGCATCAAATCAATGCAATGGGCTGTACAAGGACTCCAGTACAAGGTTGGATACCTATCCATAAGCAACCTCCCAGCAACAACATAATTAGCAGCATTGTCCGTGACGACTTGGACAACATACTGCGGGCCTATCTCTCAGATAAAGCCATCCATCGACTCACATAATAATTGTGCATATTTTGTATATGCACTTGCATCAACACTTTTGATAAACATTATCCCCCTAGGACAACTACCCAAGAAATTTAGAATTGACCTGCCCTTTGTATCAGTCCACCCATTCGACATCACGGTGCATCCGGTGGTCTCCCATGATTCCCTGAGCCTAGCTAATCTTTGCGTGCAATCAACCTTTTCCCCTTGAAGAAGATGCCCTCTTAAATCATTATAGGAAGGGCCCTCTAAACTCGGGCCAAGAATAGCAACAGCTTCAAACATGGCATGGTAGAAGGGGTTCTTGGCAATGTTAAATGGTATATCACTCCAAAGAAAACATTTTGTCACAATCTTGTCAGCCTCCTCTTTCTTCTTTGTTTTAACCAATGCCCGAATAAAAGGTTGCCCCCCTAGTGTTGACCTCAACACAAAGAAAGGTGAGGTTGAAGAGGGCATTCAAAAAGTTGTGGGCCGTGTGGATGAGGAGTGGGATTGTGGTCCTACTCCTCCCACTGAGGCACTTGTTCCAGTGGTAGCACTTGTAAGTTCATTTTTGCGAGCCTCCTTCGCATCCCTCTTATTAGCAATATCAATGATGGATTGGTTTGCAATGCGCTTAATTTTCGGGCTAGTGTTTTCACAAACATCCACATCAAACCTGGTGAGTTTGGCAAGGTGGTATTTCAAGCAGCTAATTCCTCCATAATTTTTTTTGGCACAAAGATTGCATGTCAATCTTCCATTCAAAAGCAAGAAGAAGAGGCACATTGCAAATGCAAACGATAGCCTAAGTCTAGAAAAAGAATTGGTGGAAGCGAAAACGCTTTATACATACCTGGAAATCTTGATGGTTTGAACTTTGAATCCCCACTCCACCACGATCTCTCCGCTAATGGCAGCAAAATATTTGGCTTTCTCCTTCTTGGATGGATGCACAATGTTCTCCCACTCCTCTCTTTCTCTCCCACACTTTAGCAAACACAAAATGAGTGATTAAAACAAAACCTGCGGACTTAAAAAGACACCCTCGAAAATAACTTCAATTTTTGCTTTAGCAGGGCGATATATTGGGTTGACTTGCGATATATTCCGAATATATCTCGATATATTGAATATATCGGATTTATTGCGATATATTGAGTACGATATATTGGACCTCGGAAAATATCGACTATAAATCCGATATATCCAATATATCGGCGATACGTGCAACACTGCTTCAGAGAGAAGCTTGGTGTTATCCAGATCAAGGTTCCTCCTAAGATGGAGTGATGAGACCGGAAGACGCAGATGCATTAGAGCCGATCTCGCATGGTGGTAGACGTAGGTGGCCCTTGGGACGTAATGCACCTGGGGTGCTCCCGACTGTTCTCCCATGTTGGTAGATGCAGGGCTGGTTCTCGTATGGTGGTAGGCGTAGGTAATCCTTGGGATGTAATGCACTTGGGGTGCTCCTAATTGTCCTCCCATACTGGAGACACTGATAGGTCCATCGGTCATAAGACACTTTGTGTGTGCATAGGCAGGATCTCGCATGGTGGAAGACGTAGGTGGTCCTTGGGACGTAATGCACCTGGGGTGCTCCTGAATGTGCTCCCATGTTGGTAGACGCGGGCTGACCGTTGAGAGACGTAATGCACCTGGGGTGATCCTGATTGTACTCCCATGTTGGTAGACGCGGGTTGACCGTTGAGAGACATAATGCACCTGGGGTGCACCTACGCTGTATGTACCCATTGGGTGGGAGACGCAGGTGGTCTGTTGGACATGAGGTGTGCATCTGGGTTGTGCTCCGTGTATGATGATGAGATGATCTAGATATGATGAGACGATAGTAGGAGATGCAGGGGATTGTTGCGGCAATGTAATGTGTGGTCCTGGGCTGTACCTACCTGATGGCTTGCTTGTGGAGATGATGAAGACCTACATGAGAGCTAGGCCTACATCCAACATGAAAAAGGGTTGGCTCTGTAGAACTTCCTATGATGGATAGATTCGAGAGATGTCAATAATTAATGATCAACGAAATGAAGATTGTTGCAGCAACGACGATGATGATCCAGTGTTGATGAAGATGTTCCAGCATTGAAGATGATCTAGCGATGATGACGTTGTCCAGAATTGTGTCCAGGGTAATGATGACTGTGACGAGAGAATACCTTCCTAGTTAAGAGGGAGTGTTGTTGTAAATGTAACTTCAGAAGATATTCACTTGTATTCTATATTAATATTATTATTGCATTTTATTTGTACTTCCGACGGAGATGTGTTTTCCTCCATTTGGGGATGTCATTATTATATTTGGTCATGCAAAGTCATTGAGGTAAAACCTGCTTTGTAAGTTGGGGCATTGGATCCCCTAGAGTCAAATGTGAAAGGTATTATTGAGTCTCCCTAGAGAAGTCGGCCCAGTCAGTTTTAGTGAGGCGACCTAGTTAGGTAAAAGGTCAAGTCAAAAGTAAAGTATAAATAGAGAACCTTGCTCTCTCATTTGGACACACTACTCACTCACATAAGTTCGCATAGCAAGGGAGAGAAGACAAGTTTGCCAGACGAGAAAGAGAGAGAGCTGCAGAAGCATATTTTGGGTTTTCCATTTTTGCTTGATATTGTATTAGTGACAAATCTATCTATGCGGAAGTTGCGGGGTTTTCTCCTTTATGGTATCCCCAGGGAAAACTATTGTGTCTATTGTGTTTTGCTGTTTGTTATTCTTTCAGTTAAAGATCCTCGATAACATTGAATTAAAGTGTAAACATTAACTGTCTTAAGGGTACAATTCAAACCATCCAATACTGACTTGTTTAATGAATATTTCAACATGTAGTGATCGGTGAAAAACTTAAGTGGGTGGCCTAGGAGTTAATGTCTAAACTTTCGGAGCACATACACTGTGGCGAATCATTCTTGTTCCATTGTGGTGTAGATATGCTCAACATGTGAATTTTCTACTAACAGAGTAGATTTGGTGATCCAGTTTGCCTTCTTCCCTCAGTTGTGCTAGATCATTTATGAGTGTGACGCCAGAGGCATCCACATGTACATGAAAGATCTTACTCCAATTCTGAAAAACTAGAATCAAAGTTGTTACCATCCTATGTTTTAACTTTGCAAACCTGATCTCATAGCCTTCAATCCATACAAATGGGACTACTTTGCACAATAGTTCTTCCATCTATGTCATCAACTCATATAACCCTTGATAAATCTATAATGATACATTGTGTCCTAGTGTATATCAAAGTGAAAACCATTCTTGGGCACAAGAAAATTTACAATCACTGATATCTTAGCTTGGTCAACCAACAATCTCTTTTTAGAAACAATATAACCCAACAACACATTGAACATGGCACATAAGATGGACTTCTTAATATTTAGCAATAATAGCATTTGTTGACACCTATCCAACATCAACTCGAGTTTCATAGCATGATCCTTTATTAAACTTAAACTGTATACTGTCCAATCAACTAGCAATAGCTCGAAAAACTAAGAATATGAATGACCACTATGAGAAATACAACAATCACATTTTTTAGTCCAAGGGGCATCACATTGTAGGCATACGAACCCCATTCCATGGAAAATGTGTTTTTTTTCTTTCTTAGCTATATGGAGCTGTTGATATTTCTACCTCTGCAGACTTTGCATCTTGTGTACAGATAACCTCCCACATCACCTCCATTGCATTGCCCAATACCCTTTTTTCTAAATTGCATCAAACATGTCTACCTTCTATCAAGCCCTATGAATATGCCTATAATCTATAAACCCAATATCTGCTCCTACCTTGGCTACGCCCCGGGTGATGATATTTATGATTTTATATGCGTGACCCACTATATCTCCCTAGGGGTCCTTGTTTCAAATTGCTTTGGACAATCTTCAACATTATTCTCAATGTTTCGATCGTAGCCACATTGAGGATTATGCTACCTTACGCTATGTTGTCTTGGTTATGGTTTTGTCTTCTATTTGTGGCCTTGGTAAGCTCTACTACGAGTAAGCTGTTTTTTAATTGCTCAGTGAGCGTGAACAATGCACAACAATCTTTTGTCCGGTGAGTGTTGGTCCTGCGAAATTCGTAACGTAGAAATGTTACAGTGGTACTGCATTTTTGCGGTAGTGGTTAATGGTTAGGATCATGACCTAGATTTCGATATATCATGTATACCCCCCCATTTTCCTTGCCCACAAACAAATTCCTAATAGCAATGGTATATCCTTGGAACATGGGGCAATTTTTTTACAGATGGCCTTTTGTCTTCCACAACGTGCACCACGTCGCCTCCTTGCTCCTTGCTTTCCATTTATTAACTCTTGAATATGCTTAGATAAAGTTGTCAGTTGATTACTAAAACTGCGCCAATCTTGGAATCAATGCTTGAAACATTTAATTCTAAAGCTTCATGATGTGTCAAAAATCGTTATTGTTGCAATGATGTCAACATATGAGGTAGTAATGTGTAAATAAACCATTTTTATGTTGCACCTCCTGGATGGTGTTGTTACTCAACCAACTCATCAAATCTTACCATTGGTGATACTTCTAGATGGTCTCTTTAACCTCGTACTTGATCTTCATTAATTTTGTAATGCTCAACTGTTTTGACTTTGATAATTGAAACTCCATTTCTTCTCAGCTCCAACTTATTCTGTGTATCATTGGTCCCTTGAGTATCTTATTTTCGATTAGAGGTGAAGAAAAGGATCTTACTAAACAACATACCAAGAGAGCAAAACTAACCGTTGATCCACCTACCATGATACATGTGGTTGTTGATGGTATGCTAACTACCTCGGGGGCAACTGTGATTGTGGAATCACTCTCAAAATCCAACGGACTGTGAAGTAACTTATTGCTTCTTCTTTGGAACAATTATTGTGGTATGTCAAGGCCCATAGTGATACCTTGTGTAGGATCAAATCAAGATGAACTTCTAGTATTTTCAGGATGATTGGATCCTACAAACAATGCAGTCGCCTAGTAAGAATAAAAAAATACACAATGAACAAGGTTTACCTCACCAATGTCGTTCAGATTTCCCAAGGACTGTCGAAGGGTCCTTGGAAATGGTGTCAAATTGCTATCATGTAGATATGCACCCACATATTTTCCCAATAAGTATAGGCCTTCTAGCCCTGCCATGGCCCGATGCCTCTTCGTTTCGGATTGGTGCTTTTCCAATCCAAGGGGGGTGTCCTTGAGTGTTGTGCATTGTAATATGATCTGCAAATCTGATAGAAATATAAAGAAAAACATCTTATTGATATCTCCCCTATGTCTGTCCTAAACAATTTAGAAGGGAGGGTAAATTTTGAATATTATGTTTAGATAGGTCGAGACAATAAATTAGGATTTTGATGGAAACAAAAGGAATGGAAAAACAAAATCATGTGTTTATGAGTGATTGAAGAAATCAAAACAGAAAGCAAGGAACCATCAAACATTTACCATAGATTAGATCATTAACACCCACAAAACAAAAAACTAACACAAAGTACAATCGAAAACTTATAGACTGTTTGCACCATGATGGTTGGTGTGCCACAGGATGTCAATGCTCTCCTCGCCAATAAATGCAGCTAGTGGTCAAAGATGGGATGAAAGGGTCTCTGCTTTGGTCTCTATTGCTCCAAGAAGAATGTCTAACCCTATATCTTTGCTCCGCCTTGACTATATAGGGCTCCAATCCCTAATGTACCCTGCACTTATTGGTTGATCATGCATGCAAATGAGAGTACGCCCCTCCTAGAATGTGTATGCATGATGATCTATGCTCTCTTTTACTGAAGATGATTGAGGTGCACTCTACTAACCAAGAGAGCTTGGACAAGAGTGGTAAGAGAGTGTGCCCCTGCAAAATGAAATGAGATGTTTTCTCCTCCTTGGCCAATGCAAAACGCTGGTATCCTCCTTGGCTCCCCTCCAACACTCTTCAATTTGCAAATGAGCAATACAAAACCTCAAAAATCGGTTTTCTAAGTGAACCCGCGGGGCGACCGATAAATTCAGGTCGACTCATGATTTTTTGCAATAAATCAAGAAAATATCGCGATAAAATCAATAATGTAAATATATTGCCAAAATATAGGGCAAAATATGGACCAATGTGTTGTCCGCCGAGATGCACACTAGCAACAAAAATATTTCGAAAGCTGTTTCCTCACTACAAGTGGGAAAGGTGTGGCCTTGGGGGCAAGCAATGAGCCAGGTACTGTCACTTGAATCCCAGCTCCTCCGTTTAGGCAAACTCCTAACGAAGCCAAGGGGGGTTGTCCCTAACAAATAGTTGTCTAAGGCTCTATGTTTTTTAAATGTTTTTGGTGTATGGATGCGGATGGGTGTTGTTTAGGAGTTTTTGAGATAGACACAATAATATTTACGCAATCCACGTTGCAATTACAAAACACAATGATAAGATAAACAATATACGATGACTGGAAATTAAAGCATCCACAGAATAATAATGACTTAAGCAAAAATGAAGGACAAATGGTCCAAATTAAGGTGATGCATAAAAGTTCTAAGACCAGTGCCAAATGGAGTCAATAAGTGCTTGGGATGCTGAAATACAAGTCTCACGATGTTCGTGAGATCGTTTTGAAATTGTTCTTGGTAAATTTTATTGTAAATTTTAGGTGTTCTTGATTATTATAGCTAGGAAATTTCCAACCGGTACGCAAGGTACTGGAAATATGTCCGGGAAATATTCTAAATGGCTCCGTTCGAAGACATGACGGACCACCCAGTTCTCTAGCCAGGCGTGCAATGCTAACCAAAAACTAAAGTCTGAACATGGCTACCCGGCGCCCCCACATGGAGTTTGCCCACTTAGATTATTTATCAATCAACGACGGATTCATTGGTTATGGGGTGAAGATTTTATTATGGTTTAAAGGTTAAAGATTAGGCAACCAATCCCGTTCAAGAGACTTAGCTAATCTATATGCAAATGCAAAGTGCAACAGGATGCTCTCCGATAGAGAGTGCTCTTGACTTGTCTTATGACAGGTTCAAGAGACTTTGTGTTCCTTTTAGCAATTTAAACAATAAAGACAAGGACACAACAGGATAGCACAATATGAAATGATAAAAGACTAACTAGCAAGTAGTATTCTAAGAAGCAAAAATGAAACTAACTAGCAACTAGTATTCTACTTGTGAAATGGAAAAACTAATCTAAGCAACTAGTATACTACTTGCAAAAGGAAACTATGCTAAAGATGAAATAAGCAAAGAAAGACACTACAAACTTCCCCAAATGGGGAAGTTGGGTGCGGGAGCCTTAAATCCCACTTGCCTTTTATTAAGTGATTACAATGCCTTGGGAATTCAACCCTTGAAAAAGAACTTGGAAAATGAAATAGAAGAAGCTTAGAAGCTCTTAAGAGCTTTTACAAAGGAGAGTAGTTTTGGTCTTGTTTGGTTTAAGATCTTCTTCTTGGTTTTGTTCTTCCTCTTGGGTTTTGTACTTCTTCTTCTTCTTGGTTTCTTCTTCAAGTCTTCTTTCTTCTTGTCTTTGTAAATGTCTTCCTTGATTACCTAAAGCACAACCAAGCTCATATACCCGTCATTGTTAATCAAAACAAAAAAAAATTGAAACTAAGTAAGTCTAAGATCTAAAAATGAGATCTAAGATCTACATGCAAGATTTACAAATGGAAACTAGCTAAGATGCAATATTTGAATGCTAACATTTAAAAGAGATCTAATGCAAACTAACAATGGAAACTAGATGCAACTAACTAAGACCTAAACTTTAAGCAAAGAAGAGAAGCAAACAAGGGAGAGGAAGACTAAAGGCTTGAGGAGGAAAACAAAGCTAGGCAAGGGAAGGAGAACGAAAGGGAAAGAAGGCTAGACTAAAACGAGAGCAAGGAAGTAGGACGAGAAGAGCTTGAGGAAGGAGGACGAGAGCAATGAGAGGAGAATCAAACGAAAGCTAGGATGAAGCAAAACCAAAGGCAAGGAGAGGAAAAGGAGAGGAAGCTTGAAGGAAGACGAGAGGAGGGAGAAAGGAGGCCAAAAACGAAGGGAAGAAGGGATTAGAAGAGGGAGACGAGAGCTAGGAGGAAAAAGAAGGGTAAGCCAAATAAGGCCAAAGAGGGAGGAAGCCAAAGGATGGATCAATAGGGTTTAGGACTTCTCAATAGTAACTAGTAACCAAAATGTTTTGGAGTAACATTTGTTTTAAGGATGGAACTTGGTTCAAGAAAAACTCCTTGTGCTTCTTTCTCTTGAAACAATCCCAACGTTTGTAGATCCTGAAAGACAACAATGTTAAAGCAAACCACTTGTGATAATGAAGATGAGCTAGATGCAGCTGAGCTCGCACCCCTCTCCAAATGGCAAGACCTATCCAAAACAAACAGCTTGAAACCCAGTGAGATCAAATAGATATACTAGTATGCTAAGAACATAAAGATTTTATCAACATTGGTACAACTGAATACTTCTTGTTCATATAATCTTGATAAACTTGCATAATAAATCAACTTGACAACTGCAAATGATAGATCTTATGTTCTATAAAATAGACTTCTAAAGCTAGTTTATTTGATCATCACATAAGCATAAACTGAAAGTATGGAAAGAAATCACCTCACAAGAGGTACATTCACCAAAGTAGCACAAATCGCATGGACCTCCAAAGTCTAACTTTATTCCAATAGCAAAAGCAAATAACAAGTACAAAATTCTCCAGAGTAATCTTACATCCAAAAGTCCATCATAAGAAAGCCAAAGAGGCCTCTCTTTATACAAAAACTACTAACCTAAACCCTAATTCGAATTTGGCTTGAAGAGAGCCAATGGCACAAGACACAAAGTCAAATTCCAATCAATTACAAAGCTTGGAGTGTTGAGATCCAATAGAAAACTCGAGTTAGTGGTAGATGGGAGTGGGGAGGTGGCCTCCACCTAGGAAAGGCGCCCCCCACTCTCCCTTGGAAGTATCACCAACCCAATGCCCATCCTCCACATGTATTAAGATGTGAGCTAAGAAGGAATGCGTGAGCAATTTGAGGGAGGGCGTGAATGCCACAAGGAGAAGGCTTGGAAACTTGATGTGAAGCAAACTCGAGTTTACTTGAGTTAGAACATGAGATGAGCCCATAATCTGAGGAAGGCGCCCACCTTGCATTAATTGCAAACTCAACAATCCATTTATTGTATGCCACATCAACCAAAACGTGAGCTTCATGAAGGAGGGCGAATTCTCTTATTGAAGATCTCTTATGGTGACTGGATAGTGAACTGAAACCACTTGGAGTTGATTGGAATCTTCATAAATGCCTGATGCCATGTCATTTAGCCTGTTTATTTAATCCAATTGGATTAATTTGGAGAGATTTGGATTATCTCCAATTTATTAATTTTTGATTATTTTAATTAAAATTTCCCTTTTATTGATTTTTTGAGAAAATATTAATTAAGTGGCTAAATGACTATCCGAAACTTAGGATAAGTGTGTTTCGGGTTCAACTGGGATTATTGGCTTAGGAATTAAGCCTCCAATCTCTGAAATCCACCCCCAATCGACTGACATATTACAAATTGAATTTTTCCAATTAAATATTTGGAAGAAAAAAAAGCCTGTCCAACGCGTCCAGTAAAAGTTTTTCGGACATTGTTTTAAATGGACAAGGGACCTAGGAAATGACCATCTAACATACATGGTGTCTAGTAGGTTCATATACATTCATTGGACCCTAATAACCCCCCAAGGCTCAGACTTTCAAAATCAGGCATTCCAGCTTTGGAGGAAGCGGGAGAAAAACTTAAAGATTATTACTCGTCTAAAGGCAAAGCATAATCAACGAGTGAAAAAGCTCCCTGGAATACCTTAGTTGATAGTCGAGTCATGGGGAACCGGGCCACACAAAACCCTACTAGCACACTTATTACAAGCCCCATGGAGCCATGGTCATTTCAGCAGAAAACAAAACTGGCTAAGCCAAAATTGGCTAATCATCACAAAATGAACCCTCGATACTCTGGAAGTGAACACTGATCATGTTCAAACACTGGCGGCTCAATGGAGGTTCAACTATTGTACGAAATAGTTGATAACACAATGTATTGTCATTGAGTTAGCCTCATGATATATTGCGATGTCAATGATATATCGCTGATATTTGTAACAGAGGGAAAACTAAAGCACACGTTTACGAGTGATTGAAGAAATCAAAACAAAAATCAAGGAACTATCAAACATTTACCATAGATTAGATCATTAACATCCACAAAAACAAAAAGCTAACACAGTATAATCAAAATCTTATTACTCATTACCAAAAGACTATTTGCACCATGATGGTTGATGTGCAATAGGCTGCCAATGCTCTCGTCTTCAGTAAATGCAGATGGTGGTCAGAGATGGGATGAAAGGGTCTTTGCTCCAGTCTCTAGTGCTCCACGAAGAATGTCTAAGGTTGTATCTCTTCTCTGCCTTGACTATATAGGCCTCCAACCCTAATGTGCCCCACTTTCTGGCTGATCAGGCATGCAAATGAGAGTACACCCCTCCTAGAATGTGTATGCATGATGAGTTATGCTCTCTTTTGTTGAAGATGATTGAGGTGCGCTCTACTAACTGACAAAGCAAGGACAATAGCGATGAGATAGTGCGCCCCTGCACTGAAGATTATTTGCATGCATGGTCAGTGTGCCTTCTAACTGTAGATTTAAGCCAAGTGCACCCACTGAAATTGATATATATTGCATGCATTGAGCATGGCGCTCTCTAACTGACGTAATCTGTCCTCCATGCACGAACAGTGTGTCCTCCTCCAACTTCCACCAAACTTTTTGCATGTGTGCTTTACTGCTTTTATAACTGGCCATATGAGCCCTCAGTTTGCATGAGGGTTTCATAAGCCAAGGGCACACTTACCTCTGACTTAGGCTAAACTTTAGACTGCTGATCACCAATGGTACCCTTGGCCAGTTTAAGTCCAAGCTCCTGTTCTGTATGCACCCCTCATCTACTTAACTTCTGCGCATGGTTGAGTGCACCTTAACTCAAACACATCAACTATTGCTCAAGTCAGATGTGCCCTTTTCAGTTTACAACTAGCTTAGAGTTGTTTTATGTGTTTGTTTAATACTTTTAAATGAATAAGACTCTCTAGTTTTGGGATTAACAACATGGTTAATTAAGTGTTATGAGTAAGAAGGCACCCTCCTTATGCTGCAATAACTGTTCAGCAGGTAGGTAAGTGTACTTAGGTTGCTTTTCTAGACTATTTCATTGTGTTTTCTGCTTTTAACAATACAGGCATGTAGCTGTAATATGCTCTCCCCAACACTCCATCTAGATTGTTCCTTTAAATTTTGTGTGTAGATCCAAATTTAATCAATAACTGAAAACTGAAAGTGACATGGAGGGGTGTTTTGTGAGGTATTTGAATGAAGATTACTTGTTCCTTACAACCATGAATTTTTCTTGAAAATACAGCAACAAACTTTTCTCCCTGGTTGTTCCATCAGATGAACACTATTTTTGCATCACGGGTGGCAAAGTCATGGTTGAGTAGTATTTAAATCGTATTTTTTGCAAGCTATCCAATGTAATTGCTTGTGGATGGTTGTAGGGGTCATTCAAAATGGAACTTTTGAAAGTACACAGACTATGCAGAGTTATTTTACTTTCAATATTTTGAAACCCATGTGATCAACCCCTCTTAAGAGATTGGTTTCCTGTAGCAGCGGGTTAAACCCACCATCTTCTATGTCATTTTCTGCTTGCATGCTCGTATCTGTCATATATATCAATACAAATCAATGTAGGAGATCCAATCATGGTGGCCCAAGCTAATAACAGAATGAAAATGGTGTTTCCTAGAGGTTCTTTCCTTGTTGTTACAAACATAACTTAATCTGCCGTCAAGAAATAGATCTGAGTTAGTCCCTTCAGCATTTTATCTCCCATCCAAAACCCTTTATCAGATCCTTCATAAAAGTGGAAAGAAATTTATCACAAATCCAAAATATGTCACTGCAAACTCAAATTGTTACTTGTTTACTGATGTACAGGACCACCGATTTGACATATGCTCCTAATCAATGTTGCTGTCAGTGTTCTTCAATTGTATTCATTCTCCTGCTAGGCAAGTGCAATGTGTTATCCAGAGTACTTCTAGAGGTTTAACTTCCTTGGAATCATTTCTAACTTTTGGAATCTGATCTTGATTATTCTTCTATCTTCACATGCACAGAGTAGCATAGAATTACTGCAAATTGATCCCCAAATTGTTATCACACAATATTGTCAACCCACTCTCATGAAAACCATCCCCATCACTTGCTTGAAGATTTTGGCATCAACCCTGCACGTCATACAAAACAAGAAGATAATAAAATAGCAGAACTGAAAAAAGGTAGATGAGAAGTCTTATTTTGACTTGATTTTTACAAATTTGGCATGCCCTGATAGTTCTGTCCAGAGCCTTGATGTATGTGGATTAATGAACAATCATGAACAACCAGACGGAATCTTGCTGGATCTTAACACTCCAGTAATGCAAGCACAACTAGGGGTTAGCACCTGATCATACTTCTGCTATTTAAAGGTGGTAAGACTACTCCAAACTGTGCATCAAGACACAGTCCAATAGTCTCATGCATTCTTTATTACAAGAAATCCATGGGATTTGGTGCCCTCAAGACAAATCCCCTTGTTGTTGTGTGAAATCCAATTATGCTATAGAAGTTGAAACCTCAAATTCACTTGGTGCCTGTAGTACAAAAACCTCAAAGCTTTTCTATGAATCCATCCTCATCACTAAATTGGTGGAAAGAGTCCCTCAAAATGACATGTCATTTTGTTGTTGTACGAAATCCAATTGTGCTATAGGAGTTGAAACCTCAAATTCACTTGGTGACTGTAGTACAAAAACCTCAAAGCTTTTCTATGAATCCATCCTCATCACTAAATTTCTGGAAAGAGTCTCTCAAAATAACATGTCATTTTGAGAGGTAACAGGAGGAAGCAGTAAGATTTTTGAGGTTTGACTTATGGTTCATGCAATGGGATGTATAAAATTAGGATGAGAGACCCAACCAGGTTTTGGTAAGGTAAGAAAGCCCAAGCTGGTTTTGTTCGCACTAGTGGGTTGCCGCATCACTGAACCACAACCACTCCTTGACTGCCATATCAAGGAATGTACATTTATGCGATTTTCCAAAATGGAATTGGGTGGCCAATTCTATGATTAATAACTTATTTGAAGCTTGTAACTTGTCAAAGTTTGAGCTTGGAGTGATGGTTGAATGGTGAAGGTCCATCAAAAACTAATGGTGACATGGTGACCATATGGGTGCTTGATTAGTGTTGTGTCTCCTAATGAATGAAAGTTACAAAGTTCGAGGTAATGAACCACTACAAAATCTTGGCCTAAGCCTCTCATCTTAAGAGAAATAGAGGGTGGATAGGATAAGTGGGAGAGATTGAATGTGTGACAAGAGAGCCTCAAGCCTATATAGCTAACAGATTAGTTGGGCCAATATGATCATCAACAAATGCAAGCATGAGCCACAAGCCAAGGCAGATTGATGTTTAGAGCCACTGTTAAAGCTGAGAGTTAAGTGAACCAAACTTCAGAGCCAAGAGGGATGAACTAAGCTGGGGCAGAGAAAAACATAGTAGGGAAGGACAACCACAGTCGAGGAAGTCGGATTGACTAGAGAGATGGTGTGGATAAAGCTCCAAAGCCAATTGGGGGAAGTGCATGATTGTAGGGGGTTATATCCAAACTTAGAAATGACGTGCAACATTGTAATGCAAAACAAACATCTAAATGCCATTTGGAGTTTGATCCCCATGAGGATTCTCCAATTAAAGATGTTTGGTGTTCTACTTGAACATTTCATGGTGCATGTTTACTGATGATTTTATGTTATTGGTTTTGTTAACAAATGAAGCAGTAGAGTTGGACATGATTTTAAAGTTCTAAAACATGATTAAAAAAACATTTGGGCGCCATTGGGTGATTTTGACTTACCCATTGGATACATAGCAACACCAACACTATTTCTTGGAGTGTTAGGATTTCTAACTCCTTGGACTTACAAGGAAATTCCTCACAATGTGAACCTTTTCCTTATGGGAAAAATGTAGCTCACCGTATAGTGAAGAATATAAGGCACACCTACCATATGGTGAAGAAGATAAGCACACCAACCATAAATTTTACATTGACCACATTATTACTGGTTACAAACTACCACTTCCTTTTTGATAGCTTCCATGTTAGAGTAATGGCCAAATAAAGTATGCCTAGTTTTAGATCTTTCAAATTTTGACAAACTTAATTGGCTAATTGTTTTTTGTTATTACTAAGGTTTTGATCCAAAGAAATCCTTTCCTTATCCTTCTTTGGTTGGGAATTGATTGTAAACTTGGGTTCAGGTTATTGAGTTTTAGTGGTCTCCACCCTTTGAACTTTGGGAAACAAATCTCCACCCTCTTGATGAAACGAAGCATTTTTCCCAGTGGGATGTTCCTCTCACATTCATTACATTTCCAGTGTCTCGCATTCTTTAATGAGGATAGCAAAGTAGATTGCATAGGGGAAGAACCTTATTGAGGACGATCAATTAAACAGACATATCTAGAGTCATTTTACTTGGAGAATACTACCTTTATAGGACTAGGCATAGAAATGGTTTATTTGTATGAAGATATTTAATTTGGATTGGACCTTTAGAGCCTTAGTAACAATACATTAATAAAAAACATTGTTTCATGAGATAAGATATTGCTTTAGGACTTTGTAAAACTGCTTCTGTTAGAGTTCATTAATAAACCATTGATGGGGTCAATTGTTTGCAAAATGATAAGCATGATTGCTTGTGTTTTTTTAGCCGACGAAGCATAAGGCTTAAATGCAACTCCATGGTTATTGTGCATCCACGTTCTCACCCTGGATCGAGAGTTTCACATCAATTGCCTAAAACTTTTCAATCATTGCAATTCACCCTATTATGATTTCATTCATAGTAGCCCTAATGTTCCAAGGCACTCTCTGAATCACCTATTTTTAAAAGGAGGGGGGGTGAATGGTAAAATACATACATACAAAATTGCAGTTTATGTTATAGGTTAGATATGCCTACTTTCCATCGACCTCAGAGACATGGATCTTGGTTGTAACTTATGCTTTACTTTTTGATGAGCTTGGCTTAGGATGTAACTGTTGATGTTTGTAGCTACGTGAGGTATCCTCACTAGCTAAGTCAACCCAGAAAGAAAACAATTAATAAAGTGTAATTTATTATCCTAAACGACAAGTCGGCCAAGGCAAAATTGACAAGTCGGCCCTAGTGAAAAAGTCAGCTAGAAAACCGATATAAATAAGGGTGACGTCCTCCTCATTTGCACCGCTCAAGCAAGTTCGCTCAAACAAGGAGAAATTCTCTCGAGGGTTGTAGAAGACTACTTTTCCGGGGTTATTTCTTTGGCATCATCTTTTTATGTGATCTTTCTTGTCATATATCACTTTTACATCTGATGTAGTTGTATGCAGTATTGAATCTTTGAATAAGAAAGGCTGGTTGGGTTTTTTCGAGTTTGGGTTTTCCTAGGGTAAACTGTTGTGTCCCTTGAGTTTTTGTGCATGGTTATTCTTTCAGTGATCCTTGTGTAGTTAAAGTTGAAAGAGGTGAAAATTATACTGTTATATCATAAAAATCTAATAGGTTATGGGCCCACTCCACGCTTTCGCTGCAAAACTATCGGAAACTAGGGCTTCTTGATTTTAGGGTTTCCAACCACAATTGATTTCGAAAGACCATATTGGAACTCGCCCTAGGAGGGTGCAACTATTTGTGGAGGAAGATCTTCATTCATAGAAGTTTTAGTTTTGACCTAAATTTTTGCAAAAACTACAGAAATTGTAGAAAATTAGGGTTTTAGTTTGTGAGTTCTGTCCACAGATCTAGAAGAAAAGGAGGGCTACTCAACTCGCCCTAGGAGGGCGCATCCACCTGTGGAATCAAATTTTCCAAATTCCAAATTTCATTTTGAACTAGCTTCTGCTAGGGTTTCCGCAACAAATTTCAGATACGTCGAAAGTTTCAGGTTCAAGATGGTTGTTGGACTTAGAGTAGAAGATAAATTGGAGGGAGTTTCAAACTTCCGACCTTGGAAGAGTAGGATGCTCATGCTCCTAAATGACCATGATCTCAAGGATCATATACTCAAAGATATTCTAGAGCCAGAGGGAGATCGAGAGAAATCAAGACAAAAGAAGAGAATGAAGCCATAGCCATGAGGATTTTGATGGACTTAGTGAAAGGTCATCTTGTACCTCGTATCGCAAGTCAGACCATTACGAAGAAGATGTATGATGCCTTGAAGAAACTTTATGAGAATGAGAACCCTAGCAGAATCTTGGCCCTAAAAGACCAACTTTGTTAAGTGAAGTTCATAAATGATGATTTGGTTTCTTCTTATTTCTTGAAGATTGCCCAGATCAGAGATCAACTGGTAGCTATTGATGAAAGTGTCCCTGACAGAGATCTTGTGTTGACATCTATGGGTGGATGTCCTCCAGAATGGAAGCTACTTGTGAAAGAAATATGTGCTCGTGGTTAGTTACCCAGTTTCGATAAGTTTTGGTCAAATGTATCCAAGAGGAAACAAGGGAGCTTACTTCTACCTCAAAGGAAAGGAAGAAGAACTAGTTCTTGCAGCTATAATTGGAAATCAGAGAGAAAAGTGGAACAAGGGCAAGAAAGGCATCAAGTCAGTCCAAAATCCAAAGATCAAGAAGGATCTTTCTCACATTCAATGTTTCAACAGTAGAAACTATGGCCACTATGCAAAACATGTACCTCACAGAAGAGAAAGCACCATGCCTCAATTGGTGATGTTGATGAAGATTCTCCACAAAAAGAGGTCAAGGAATGCAGAAGATGATCTTGAGGAAATTGCAAAAGATCGTCAAAAGGAGTACTTCCTCTAGTAGACTCTATGAGTGCACCAATGATTGCAGTATCAAGATGATGTGTTTGTCATTGGTGATGTATGAAGATCCAGGCTGCAGAAAGAAGATGAAGATCCAAGGACTCTTGTGATTTATGCAAGGAGGCAAAGATCAAGAGGGAGCCATCAAAACAATAAAAGATTAGTATTTGTATTGTCATTTGAGTTATTCTTTAAATTTTTGAATGTTTAGTTTAAAGGATAATGTTCACAACAGTTATGTGTAGATATGTGATACAACTTTTCTTTTATGCATTTGTATATGACTGAGATCGATGAGAAATAGGCTCATGTAGTGCATATATGTGGTTGGGTAAGTAGCCTATAGTGCTGCACAACAACCCATGTGCCCTTGTTGGAAACTTAGAACTAGTCTAGGATGAAACTTAGAACTAGTCTAGGAGTAGACCATGCTTGTCTATCCCATGAACTTCTAGGGTGTCTTTGGCAAGATGTTCACATTTGATCCGAGATGGAGCATGACTTCATATTGCAACTGTATTGAGGAGTAGACCATGCTCTTCTATGCCATGAAATCCTAGGGTTTCTTTGGCAAGATGTTCACATTTGATATGAGATGGAGCATAAGCTTCTTGCACCTCATATTCTCCAATTTGTGCATTCAATTGAAATTATTTTCCTAACCTTTTTATTTGCATGTGACATAGGGTTTTATCGACTATTTGTACGGGTGATTCTAGTTACCACACAAGTACCCCCTTTAGACTGACAACTTCTTGGTCATCCTCCAATATTTGTAGGAATTTGTGCAACCATCCATTGAATTCATCTTCTATGCATTGTACTGACATGATCTAGCCTTTGTTTAACGAGTAGGCTATAAGCATTGTTTTTTCTACCTATGCAAACTTTGCATCTCATGTGCAGACAACCTCCCACATCACCTCGATTGCATTGCGCAATAGCGCTTTTGCTAAATTGCACCAAACATGTGTGCCTTCTATCTAGCCCTATGGGTAGGCCCCTAATCTATGAACCCCATATTTACTCCTATCTTGGTCATGCCATGGGTGATGATGTTTATGCTTGTATATACACGACCCACTAGATCTCCCTAAGGGTCCTTGGCTCAAAATTGACTGAGTTCATCTCATGTTGCCTTTTGTCCCATGCCTCCCATTTCTCAATTTGATTTGGACAATCTTCATCATTATTCTCAATGTTTTTCTAGTGGCCATAGTGAGGATGATGCTATGTTAAGCTATGTTATCTTTTTTATGGTTCTACCTTCTAACTATAGCCTTGGTAAACTCTACCACAAATAGGCACGACAATTCTTTGTTTGGTGAGTTTTGGTCTTGCAAAATTGGTAATGTACAAATGTTACAGTGCTACTGTATTTTCGTGGTAGTGGTTAATGGTTAGGATCATGACCTAGATTTCGACATATCTTGTATATCCCCCCTTCTGCCTTGCCCGCAAAAAAATTCACAATCCTTTCCGCGGATTGTGAACTTGGTTCACAAATTCACAGTCCTTTGCCTAATAAAGTCTACTGCAAATAGGCTCTTTTTGGAGTGCTTGGTGAGCGCGAACAATGCAAGACAATCCTTTGTGCGATGAGTGTTTGTCCTGCAAAATTTGTAATGTACAAATGTTGTAGTGCTACTGTATTTTTGCGATAGTGGTTAATGGTCAGGACCATGACCTAGATTTTGACATATCTTGTATATCCCCCATCTACTTGCCCACAAACAAATTCACAATAGCAGTGGTATATCTCTGGAACATGGGGCAATTTTTTTGTAGATGGCCTTTTGTCTTGCAGAATGTGCAACACATCACCTCCTTGCCCTTTACTAGCTCTTGAATATGCTTAAATAAAGTTGTCAATTGATTATTGGAGTTGTGCCAACCCTAGGGCTAATCTTGGAATCAATGCTTAAACCAATTAATTCTAAAGCTTCACGTTGTGTCAAAAATGGTTATTGTTGCAATGGCGTCCACATATAAGGTATTATTAATGTGTCAATAAACCTTTCTTTTTATGTTGCGCCATTATGGTGTCCTATCATACCACCCCACCATGCAAGGCTTACACTTAGTTTCCAGGAGGCACTATAACATTCCCCATTTCACAAACTATAACTTAGTTTGCTAGTGTGGTCCTTGAAAACCTCTAGCATGTTTGTTGAACACTAATGGCATTTTGTTGCAAGTCAAAATCATAGCTTTCAACAAAACCTTTATACCAAAAATCAACCACTTCGTTCAACTTATGTTCATATCATTGGATCTTTAGCAAGTTCTGCACGATCGCTCTATTCTTCTCCATGGAATCGAACATCGATGCTTCTCCGTGATTCTTTCTAGTGATTTGTGCAAAATTATCACGAAATCAACTTATAAAATCTCATGTAGGCACTCGAACAAGTACTTAAATCTTGCAACATCTTCTTTTACAAATGCACTTTCTTGAATTCTTTGTTCTCACGAATATTGAATCTCGACATTCACCAGCTGCCACTAAACATCATCTTCACTTTGAATTTGTTAAGGTCCCAACTTTGGAACCATATTGTTGGATCTATGATGGACATTTGCAAAAGATGTCCAACATATGTTAGATGTAGAGTACAAAAAAAATTCAAACTTTCGAAGGAAGGTCTTGCCATGTGAATATTTGTCATGTGAATAATTTGTAGAGTATTGAAGCTTTAGTGGTAGTGCTGAATTCATCACTCCTTTAATCACATTCATTTAAACTATAAACATTATTACATCTCTTAAACACTTGAACCTAACTCTCAAGGCCATTACAAAACAATTCTCATATATATCGGATGCAGAGGTGCTTATAGAGGATCCCAAAATATACTGAAGATTTTACCCACTGTGCTATAGTTGCATCGAATTTTTGCATCTTTAGAAGAATGTGTAGAGGGTTGAAGAGATTGGGCATGGAGGGTTTATGAGGATATAGTTGTCTTCTAGTAAGCTCTATGCCAATTCTTGGTCAAAAGTGGGCCACACCAAGTGCCAAACATTATTTTAAATTGCTAGATCTCACTTTTTTATATTGGTTTCTCACTTCACATATTTCTTTGTTTTTGTTTGAACTTTTTTAGATTATTCTTTTATATTTTATAACCGGAACGAGTAGAGAAATTTCGTATTAAACCGATAAAGGAGAATCAATCGATACATGATAATGCATGTTGAAAATATGCAAAACGTTGGACAACAACAATACCTATCACCTTCACAAATAATGACAACTATAGATCTAGAAAAACTGACCTAACTAGCACAAGTAAACATTATAAACAACATACATTTAAAAGGACTCGTCGCCACTTTGTCCTCTTCTATATACCTGGAGCCCACTGATTGAACCTTTGCAGAATGAGCATCTTTAGACATCCATATGATGATGTTAAATGCATCTTTGAATCGTTGACTAACTTGGCAATTTGCTTTCCTTGTTTTGCAGCAATGTTCTCTATAATCCATTGTATTTCATCTTGTAAAGCCATATAGGATTTAATGTTGTCAATAGTCCCTTGCAGAGTCTCAATCCTTGAACTTAGGAGGCTCATCGTCCTCGTAATCTTCTTGATGTCTCCCTATTCATCCCCTCCCATGTCACCCCATCCTACGAGACTATCCATGCCCACATTCAAAATCATTAGTGTAGAGTAGGGCCCTTCGCAAGGAGAGAAACCCCTTTTTCGACTATGAACGATCTCCAAATACATATAAAAAGCATAGAGTCAATTCCTTTTGTTCATTGGAGTCCAAAAGGATCCCACCCCTCGCACTTGGCACTCTAAACTTTTTTTTTGTTAACTTACAGAAGGATTGATAAATTAAAATTGATGTAAACTTGCTTTTGGTGTCTCGAAAGAGCTGAGAGAAAATATTTGGTCAAACTAGTCTCCGCGGCATCCATTCTATCGAGAATGGTGGTGTACCGCAAAGACCAATATGCATGGATATTTCTTACTATTCCTGTCTTCATCTAATCATTGGCTTGCAACATTTTTGTTTTATTATTATTATTTGATCCAACATAATGCACATCACATGAAACCCTCGAGCATGGTATCGTCTTAAATCATTCAGTTGTAGTTTTGGCAACTGAACCCAATAGAGGCATCAAGTGAGGCCCACAATATTCATGCACTTGACCCCATGACTCCTTGCTTACAATCCATAGCGCTCAATCTCTTAAATGCGTAACTTGTTACACTAGGTTGGGCTAAATTTACTTATCTTGCACCTTGTTGGTGTGGGTGTTTATGATGCCCACTTGTCTCTTTAAAATATAAAACTTAATTTGAAGTTGCACTTGTAGGTGCAATGCCTATTTTGTTTGGCTATATAATTTTCTTTCAACATTTGCATACTTGAACTCGGGGATGAACTCTAGTGGTGGCCTTACCAATTTCATAAAACACAATAATTAAGGTTGGAAGTAACTTTCCCTTGTCTTTTTTCATGTACACTAATTCATACATCATAGTTTTTCATGTACACTATTCATACATCATAGTTTTGTGCTCCATCATTTTGTGGTAACTACGCAAAACTAGATTTCTTACAAACACTACCCCGTCTCTAGAAACATGAGCGAGATATGTATTCATTTTTAAGCATGATTAAATATTGTTAAGCATAGTTAAATTGTAGATTATTGTGATACTAACATTAGGAGAGAGCTATTGAGACTCATTGTTGTTTAAAATGAGATCCCATCACAATTTTTTGAAATCAAGGTAATGCAAATAATTTACGTACATTCTTTTTGTAATGTGTTCCCATAATTTGTGTTTATTGTACTAAACGGGGTTTATCTAGCGCTTTCTCATTTTCCCCATTGTCAATATCTTTTCAATCTTGAAATGGTATATGTTCAATCTTCAATGTTTTTCATGAAAGCCATAATCCCAATAATATAAAGGTAGAGGTTTGATGTTACTGACAAACATGATCTTTGATGAGTGATCAGATTCCATTTTCGTGGACTTGTATTTTTTGCATTTGAATTGGAAAAGTAACATAATGTCTTGGATTATTTTTACAAGATATTTTGAATGCATCTTGTAAAATCCAAGTAGTTTTTTTTAATGCATATTGTAAAATGCATTTTTAAAGTGCACGCACGAGTAATATGCACACACACATATCTTAGAAAATTCTACAAGGTTTCATGTAAAATCAACATAATTCATGTATATCCTTTGGATATAGTGTATATGTTTTATGTTTTGGATCATCTTTTCGACGATTTTCTATGGCGGATATTTTGCTAGAATTGTTGGAATTGCATAATTTGGGTGCTCAAGGTGCAATGAAGAATGTAATTTGAACAATTCCATGATCTTGATGAGTGATCAAATTCCATTTTTGTGGACTTGTATTTGCATTTGAATTGGAAATGTAACATAATGTCTTGGATTATTTGTAGATGAACTTGAAGGAGGGTTTAGGCATGCCCATTTTTTTTTGGCTACAAGGTACACCTGGTTTGTTTTAAATAGGCAAGGATGATGTGGCAAAGAAATTTTTCAAAAGCAAAGTCCATGCATCACTTTGTTGTGAACACAAAAATAACAAAAAGGCATCCAAATGAGAATTATTTTCCTTTGAAATAATTGAATGCATAGCTTTTTTTAGGCATCTTTATTTTTACATCATCATTTGATAATTTCTACAAGATTTTTTGAATGCATCTTGTAAAATCCATGTAGATTTTTTGAATGCATATTATAAAATGCATTTTTAAAGTGCGTGCACGTGTGCGCACACATATCTTACAACATTTGACAAGATTTCATGTAAAATCATCATAATTCATGTGGATCCTTTGGATATAGTCGTTTTATGTTTTGGATCATCTTTCGTGGACTTGTTAGAGCCATTTAGATCATCTTTTTCGACGATTTTCTATGGCTGAAATTTTGCTAGAATTGTTGGAATTGCATAATTTGGGTGCTCAAGGTGCAATGAACAATATAATTTGAACAATTCCATGATCTTGATGAGTGATCAAATTCCATTTTCGTGGACATTTGCATTTGAATTGGAAAAGTAACATAATGTCTTGGATTATTTGTAGATGAACTTGAAGAAGGGTTTAGGCATGCCCATTTTCCTGGTTTGTTTTAAATAGGCAAGGATGATGTGGCAAAGAAATATCTCAAAAGCATGCATCGCTTTGTTGTGAACACAAAAATAACAAAAAGCATCAAATGAGAATTATTTTATGAATGCGTCTTGGAAAATCCATGTAGATTTTTTGAATGCATATTGTAAATCAAATTCTACAAGATTTCATGTAAAATCAACATAATTCATGTGTATCCTTTGGATATAGTCGTTTTATGTTTTGGATAATCTTTTTGACGATTTTCTATGGCTGAAATTTTGTTAGAATTGTTGGAATTGCACAATTTGGGTGCTCAAGGTGTAATGAAGAATATAATTTGAACAATGAAAAATGGTAATTTTAGGAAATATTTCATCATCAGCTTCCCACAGTAAATCATTGGAAACTGTTTATTTTATTTTAAAATGTATATCATGATTTAGATCATTGGAAACTGCTTATTTTATTTTAAAATGTATATCATGATTTTTCTTGGAAGTAGTTGAAGTCATTAAGAAGTGTTAATAAGTGTTAATAATGTTGTAAATAATTGAAAATTTTATGAGTTTTTATTTTGAAATAATTAATGATTACACTACTAAAAATGAGTTTTTATTCTCATTTTAATTTTAAAATAATTAATTAAGAGTTGTTATTTTAAAATAATTAATAAAGATTTGCAATTTGTATAGTTTTATATTAATAATTAAATTAAGTTTTACTTTTTAGAATGATTATTGTTGCTTTTTCAAAATTTAAATAGAATTTGTATTTTTATTTTTATTTTTAATAATCATATCCTTTCATCTCTAATAAAATGATATAGCTTTGTTATTTTTTAAGCATATGGTTGCAACAAAATGGTATAGTTTATTTTTATTTTGGCATTTTTGGCCAATTGCTTTGCATTGACATCTTCTATTTATTAATTTATATAGTATAATAAATTTATGATATAATAGTTGTGAAATTAAAATATTGTTTATTTATTAAAAACTAATTGAAATAATATAGGGAATACATTTACATTTATACATTTTAAATGTATAAATGTACATTTTTTACAAGACATTTATAATGAAAATTGTTTCACAAAATATAATTGAGATTAATGAAAAGTATCATTGCTTTAGATATTTTTACAAAATATAATTGAGATTAATGGAAAGTATCATTGCTTTAGCTTCTTTAAGTGCATTGCTTTCAATTATCCCATTTGCGACCCAATGCTTTGAACACTTGAGTTTATTATGATGAAATGCATTGTGGAGTAAATCAAAGAACCTTGAGAATTTCATAAATATAAACTTAGGGATTTGAAAGAACATTACACTTTCAAATTTAAGTTTATATCCAGTTAGAAGAAGCAGATGAACAGGGCCATTCTTGTGTTCAAGTCTCGAGCCAAGCCTCTCGAGTGATGTGCCATTCTGTGCAAATTTATGGATTAATTTTTCTTGAATATGTGTTCGATCTACCATGGATTAACAAGTAGCAACATATAGAGTCCTACTCTCTGAGCATATTTTTGCACTGAATGGATGTTGTTATCTCACAAATTCTTGAATTGCTTTGATAGCTGGTTATTTCACGATGCTAATACAAAACTCCCAACAATGACTATAAAATTTAACCTAGTGAAGTCTTATATTAGGATTTGCTGGTTATATGTCAAATTTTTGGTAGTTCTTGTTACTTTCTCTCTTAATATGGGCAATTGGATAAGTATTATAAGCAAGGCCAAAACCAAATCCCATAAGTGGGAGATCCTAACATAATACTCATAACAAAAGCTGTACACAAGCAACTTAAACTCGTACATCAAACACATTGAGCTTCCAAACTTGAACCTCGAGGGTCATCCTTAAACTTGCCCTCTGCATAATCTGCAATGGCTTGCCCAAACAAAGCCTTTCACATTCCAGAACAATCCAGGGGTGGAACTCGAATCATCAACAAAAATTCACTGTTCAAGGTTTGGTTGGCGACTCCGTATGTGAATGCGAGTTTCCATATACATAATACACCTCTTATCCTCAGGACACCATTTGTTCAAAGCAACCTTGAGTTTTTTCCTTCCCCTTGAGAGCCTCTTGGCATGTGAGTTTTCTCACAATGACGTTGCTGCAAACCATAGCCATGAAGACCAGGCGAGTGATTCTTGGTTCCCTCCAGCGAGAAGCCACCAGATCCTAACATAATGTCGAGAACAAAACACATACACCAGCAGCATAGGTTGGGGAAGACATGTATCGTCATGTATGGTCCCCACGATCATGCCTCGTGGCGAGAGAAGTGAACACATTCGTCGTGGGGACATTCTCAAATTAAAAAAACTATAATACTAATTTCATATGATATATTAAAAATTATAAAATATATAAAAATGTGAATAAATATATATAATAAGATGAAAAAAAATTGATGAAATTTAAAATATATGTAAAGGTTTTTTATTATAGAAATAATTCTTATATTTATAAGGTCCATATTTACAATTAGACTCAGTGTGAACAATGGTTAGATTATTAAATTCACACATATAATATAATTAGTATACCATAGCATAGTATAAAAAATACATATTCAAAAATTCACACAAACATAAAAAAACATACCACAAACATGTAAATAAAACAAACAGAAATATATAGAATTGCATACAAAAAAATTACACAAATTTATAGAATTGCATAAAAAAACATGGATAGAGATTAACAAATACATAAAGTTGCATTAAAAACATTATTTCATATAGTAAGCATAAAAATAATATCATCTAATAAATAATTACAAATTTGATTACACAAATATTTTAAATCTCAAACAATTTCATTTTATATTAGACAATTTCAAATCAACCAAAACAAATGTTTAAGTGTAGAATTTTGGTATTTTTTTTTTGCGAAATTTAGCCCATGAAGGATAAGTAAAATTGAGCCCATGGGCCATTTTTCCATGTTTATTTTTCAAAAAAGATTTGGCCAATTTGCATTTTTGAAGCCCTATTTTGCTCAATTTTAAAGGGGTAACTTTTTTCACTTTAAAAATAGCCAAAATATTATATAAACTACATAAAATCCTTAAAAATTGAAATATTTTATAATTGACGTTTTGAGAATTGGTAAGAATCACTAAAATTTATACACTTTAGCACAAATTAAAATTCTAAAAATCATAATTAGAATAAATATATTTTTGAATTTTTACTATTTCTTTTTTAATATTATAATAAATTTAAATTTTTAAATTTAATAATAATTTAATTTATATTCATTAATATAATTTTAAAAAATCAAATATTAATCTATAGATATTATATTTCATCAAATATATATTATAGCTTTAAAAATAAAATCAAATGCTAAAAAGCTAAAATAGATTAATAAATTACATAAAGTTTAAATACAAAATTAAATTTCAAAATTAAAATTTAGATTATAAATTTAATTAAGTTTTAATTTAATTTGTATTCTTAATTTTTTTTTTTAAAACCAAATATATAATAATTTTAAAAATAAAATTAACTGAGAAAAAAAAAAAACAATATAGATTATTAAACTACATAAGCTTTAGATTATTAAACTCCTTAAATTTCAAAATTTAAATTTTATAATAAAAATAAAACTTGAATTTAAAGATTACAATCATAATAAATATTTAATAAATATCATAACATAAATTATTTTTTAAACTTATTATGTAATTTTTATTTTCAAATATTAAGATTTAACCAAAAAAACTATTTTGATTTTAATTTAATATATAATAATTATTTTTTAATAAATATTTTATTGATGTATTAAAAATCCGATTATATATTTGAATACATTAAAATATAAAATTAAAATAAAATTATGAATCTTATGTTTTAAGTTAACTTGTATTCATAATTTAATTTTTAAAACAAAATATATATTATAGTTTTAAAAACAAAATTAACTATAATATATAAAATTTAGATTATTAATATTATACATTTGAGAGCTTTTCTTAGTTATATTTAAAGATTACAATCATAATAAATATCATAACATAAATTAAAAATTACTAGATTACAATCATAATAAATATTTAAAAATTACAATCATAATAAATATTAAAATTACAATCATAATAAATATTTAAAGATTAGAATCATAATAAATATCATAACATAAATTATTTTTTAAACTTATTTAATTTTTGTTTTCAAACATTAATATTTACCAATAAAACTATTTTTTTAAAATTTTAATATATAATGATTATTTTTTAATAAATATTTTATTGATGTATTAAAAATATGATTATATATTTGAATACATTAAAATATAAAATTAAGTTTCAAAATTAAAATTAAAATTATGAATCTAATTATATTTTAAATTAATTTGTATTTATTAATTTAATTTTTAAAACAAAATATATATTATAGTTTTAAAAACAAAATTAACTATTATAGAGGGTTTAATTTTTTGTTTATGTATTTATTAAGTTGATTTTATTTAATTTATTAAAAGTTGTGGATTAATTTTTTTAATTGTTATAAATTTTGATATTATAATGAAAAATGAAACAAAACAAGAAAAAAAATTTAAAAATTAAAACAATTTATAAAAATAGAAAAATAAAGTGAAATCACATAGTACATATTTATTATGTTTGAGATTTTCCAGGAAAATGATTTTTCTGCTGAAAAAAAGTTATACATAATTTATATAATACAAAATTCACATTATATATTCAAATACATCAAATTGTATACAAAAAACATGTACAAAGATTTCCAAACACAAACACAAACACAAAGTTGTATATAAAGATATCAAACACAAACATAAAGTTGCACACAAAAACACATTATTTCATCCAACAAACATAAAAACCATTTCATTAAATTTAAAAGTTAAATACATAATAAATTTCATAACATAAATTATTTTTTAAACTTATTATTTAATTTTTATTTTGAAATATTAATATTTAAGAAAAAAACTATTTTTTTAAAATTTAATATAAATAATTATATTTTAATAAATATTATTATTAATGCATTAAAAATCTAATTATATATTTGAGAGCTTTTCTTAGCTTTGAGATTTTAGAATCTCTACTAACAAGACCAACCACGTGAAGGTGAAAGCTCATATGGCCTCAAAAACTGTGCTTTGTTGTTGTTGTTACAACAAAGATAATCTGTGCTTTCTTGTTGTTGTTACAAGAAAGCTAATCTGTGCTTTGTTGTTGTTGTTACAACAAAGCGGGTTGTTTAATTTTTAAAAATTTTGTTTATGTATTTATTAGGTTGATTTTATTATAGTTGTGATGTTATTTAATTTATTAAAAGTTAAATATGATGAATTTTTTTAATTGTTATAAATTTTGATATTAAAAGTAAATGAACAATGAAACAAAACAAGAAAAAAATAATTTAAAAATAAAAAATAAAAAAGTAAAATAATTTTAAAAAATTAGAAAAAAATGAAATCATATGGTGCATATTTATTATATATATATATATATAAATTATACATAATTTATATAATACAAAATTCATATAAATATATAAACATTATATATATATAAATTATACATAATTTATATAATACAAAATTCATATAAATATATAAACATAAAGTTGCATATATAAACATAGAAAAAGATCTAAATACAACCATATAAATCTACACAAACAAATATCATTTCATACAAATCTATATACTCAACTACATAAAGTTGCATACAAAAAACATGTACAAAGATTACAGAGTTGCAACAAAAACACATTACTTCATCCAACAAACATAAAAATCATTTCATTTAACAAAACATAAAGTCGCATAATTTTTTTTTACACAAACACAAACACATAGAGTTGCATACAAAAAACATGTACAAAGATTTACAAACACAAACACAAAGTTGCATACAAAACTATCAAACACAAACATAGAGTTGCATACAAAGATATCAAACACAAACATATAGTTACATACAAAAACACATCATTTCATCCAACGAACATAAAAATCATTTCATTTAACAAACATAGAGTTGCATACAAAAACATTATAAAATTTAACAAAGATAGAAATCATCTCATCTAACAAACACAAACATAAAAATCATTTCATTTAACAAAACACAAAGTTGTATACACAAAATATTACAAAGATCTACAAACACAAACACATAGCATACAAAAAATATTACAAAGATCTACAAACACAAACACAAAGTTGCATACAAAAAACATGTACAAATATTTACAAACACAAACACATAGAGTGCATACAAAGATATCAAACACAAACATAAAATCATTTAATTTAACAAACATAGAGTTGCACACAAAACACATCATTTCATCCAACAAACATAAAAATCATCTCATTTAACAAACACATAAAATTGCATACATAAAACATTGTATTCTCTAACAAATCATATGATCTAATAAACACAAAGTTACATACAAAAAACATTATTTCATTTAAGAACATTAATTGTATTGCATCTAACAAACACACAAAAAACATGGTTTCTCATCTAACAGAAATAAAAATGATCTCATCTACCAATACATGAAGTTGCATACAAAATACATATACAAAGATATCAAACACATAGAATTGCATGCAAAACACAATATTTCATTTAATAAACTTAAAAATAATTTAATAAAACAAACACATAAAGATCATACAAAACAACATTATTTCATCTTACAAACCTAAAAATCATCTCATGTAACAAACACATAGATTTACAAAATACATGTACAAAGATCTCAAACACAAACTTAGAGTTCATACAAAAAACAATATTTCACCTAACAAACATAAAAATAATTTTTCCTCACAAACACATAGAGTTGTACAAAACACTCAAAGAATGCACTAAAATACAACAAACACATAGAGTTGTACAAAACACTCAAAGAATGCACTAAAATACAACAAACAAGGTAGTTAAAGTGGGTAAGTAAATAGATATATATGTTAAAATATAAATATTATAAATAATAAAAATGTAATAATATAAATACTATATAAATATATAAATATAAATAAAGTTCCAAGTACTAAAAAAAAAAAGAGGAGAAAACAAAAACACAAATGTGAAAACAAAAAAAACAAATATAGAAATGGTTAAAATTTCAATTATATAAATGAAGTTTATTTATGTATTAAGAAATATAAAATTAGTTTGTGTAAATTCATTTAGTGGAAAATGAAGTTTATTTGTGTTGAATAAATTATAAAATTAGTTTATGTGGAGATAATTAGTGGAAAATGAATGTGAAAAAAAAAATACTAATTAAATTAGTTTATGTGAAACAATTAGTGGAAACTGAATGTAAAAAAGAAAACATAACACTATAAGAGACTACTCTTACGACGATGAGGCGCCCCACCATCTAAAGCATTATACCTGAAAAAATAAAAAAACCAAAACAAATATTAGACACATCTTTATTTAAATATTGCTTTAAATAAAAACATGAAAAAAAAGATAAGATGCTTACCTTTTTTTTTTCTCTATTCATTTACATTTTTAAAAAATACAATCAATCAATATGTTCAATTCAATCCATATGTTGAATCAATGCAATGCTTGATATCTGAAAAACCCACATAACAAAACATATATAAAACATCTTAATTAAATATGTTTATATGAAAAACCAATATAACAAAACATATATAAGACATCCTTATTTAAATATAAATTAATGAATCAATGCAATGCTTGATGTCTGAAAAACCCACATAACAAGACATATATAAACATATATAAGACATCTTATTTAAATATGTTTATATAAAATACCAACAAAATAAAACATATAGAAGACTCACACCATTCCTACTGAACTGACACTAATACTTCACTAACCGGGCAGCTGGAAGAAGATTAACACTTTTCCTACATGCAAAAAACCAAGTAAGCCCAACCGCTGGCAGACTAGACATGCTCTACTCGATAGCGAGCCGGAGCCAGATGGAACCCAACAACCATTCGTATGCCTTTCTTCCCCAAATACTGGATTCATTTGTGTAGCGCATCATTCTATGGCAAGTTATCGAGTGTTTTCTTCCAGGGTTTTGGACTTGGTGATCCAAAAACCACATTAATGATCTGTCAGCCAGCGTGGGTGCCTGCCAACTTGATGAGCATTACTGATGGCCAAATTGTGCCAGCTTACCTATCTCCTCTCAAAGCCCACTTAGCTAGACTTCACTAACTTTAGGTACTAGCCAACGATGGCACTATTCTATGATTTCCTTAACCGGTATACTGACTTCACCAAACGCCATTCACTACGGCCTTAGTGCGTTCCTTTTCCTTTTCTGGCCTCTGCTCAAACCTAAAAAACTCATCGTTCCCACTGAAAGCAATGACTTTAAACGCTATAAACCAATGCTACGAACCGGTACCCTATATCAGGTGGTCACTGCCCTGCGACCGTGATTCCATCCCAGTCATGAAAGAGTGAA
>BSBM01004558.1:0-27181 GCA_027924585.1 Larix kaempferi
CATTCTCTACAAGTGGGGTGGAAACTCAAGTCTACAAGCAACATGAATGATTCGTTCCAGGATCTTAAATGGTCCTACAAATATTGGGGCGATTTTGGTCCCTTTACCAAATTTAAAGGGAATCTTCATGGGTCTCACTCAGAAAAACACCATGCTCCCATACTTGTAGCTTCTATCGATTAGTTTAGAATCAATGTAACTTTTCTGACGATCACGTGCTTCCTTAAGCCTTTGTTTAATGGTAACCATCTACTCCTCCATCTATTGAAGCAGGTCAGGCCCTAGCATGCCCTCTAGACTATCCCAGCTAAGAGGGGTTTGACAAGAGATACCATACAAAACTTCATATGGGGCAGCACCAAGGGAGCTATGGTAACTATTATTGTAAGAAAACTCCCCTAGTGGAAGATACCTCTCCCCTTGTCTTTGTTGGTCCATGACATACATTCTCAACATATCTTCCATTACTTGGTTAACTCTCTCAGTCTGAGCATCAGTTTCTGGATGATATGCCGTGCTAAAATTCAATTGAGTACCTAGGGACTCTTGGAGGATTTTCCAAAATCTAGAGGTGAATTGAGAATCTCTATCAGAGATAATTTTACGAGGGATTCCATGTAGACGAACTATTTCTCGGAGAAAAGCCTGTGTGACAGCAGGTGCATCAAAGGTACTTTTTACTGGAATAAAATTAGCACTCTTAGTCGGTTTGTCCACCACAACCATAATGCAATCATGCCTTTGTGGGGAGGTCGGTTGTAACATCCTCAAAATCACAAAAATTTAAAAATTTTCAAAGTGACATTAATTGCTATAATTATCGTACGAAAGTATAATAAATGTTTATTTGTTTTAAAACAACGTGCGGAAATAAAATATTATAATGATCATATATGTGTATTGTTTTACAATGTGCGTGAAATGTATTTATGTCTGCAATAGGATGCTATTGGATGTTTTCTTGCCTCAATGATACATTCTGGATTTACTAAGATCACTAGAATTTAATATCCAGGCTTATTAGATTTACTTGATATTATTTATATGTGCTAACTGTTTGTTCCTCGTGTTAATGATGAAGGGGTCCTATGGGCACCCTGAGGCTTACTTAGCTATTAGCTAAAGCATTTGAACGTTCTTGTCGCAAATCACAGGTAAGAGAAAACTAGAGTTTTTCGAATGTGAAAATAAGGAGGTCCTAAATACCGTCAGTTATCTTTCTGGTTTAAAAAGAGAAAGTAGAATAACTTTGCAAACAGGTCAGGGTGAGATCCATTCCGTTTGTTTCTCCAACTAAAATCTGTATTTAAAAGCTCTCACTCCATTTCTCAGCATTTACATTAATTGTATGCATATGTATTGTATTAAGTTATAAGAAGGAGTAATTGCTTTGACCTTCAAGACTAAAGGCATTAGACTTCTATCTTAATGTCTATACCATGTTAAAGGAGGCATATCCTAAGCTTATATGCTAACATCACATTTCTATCTCTATGATATTTGTGTATTACATGCATAACCTATATGCATCTAACCTCTATTATGTTAGTATATGTATCACTTGTAAGCTAATTTTATTATAATAACTTAAACAAAAGATTATAGTTGAAAACCTTATGTACTCTATTCTATCAACTTATACGATGGATGTTATAAGCTAGAACATTGTAAGGATGACTATAGTTATAACTATTTACTATTCGTAATTCTTCTATAGTTTATACTATGGATAATATAATAACTAAAGCATAGTGAGTATTGTAACTATACGATGGTGTTGATATGGTTTTTGGTACCAAGGTTTGATTATATGAATGCCTTTAGGAGTAATGTCACCTTAATATAACATTTTGTGAGGCCCGCCACAAAGGATGGTCGATAACTTGACCTAGGGTATGGTGCGAAATACAAACACCTGGATGTTGGGTTGAACTTTGAAATCTTATAATCATAACATATTGTAATGTTCAACCATGGAAAAGCTGAGCATTAACCCTGATGCATGGTTGTGCTGGCAAGATTTTACGTACTATGGTAGCTGAGTTTTATTAAAGTGCATTTAAAGTTTGAGTGAGTGGAGAGTCTAGTGGCACCTCCATGGCAAATATTCATGTGGTTTCCTCGGTAGTGGTGTTAACCCTAATTTCAACAGACTTACCTCGACGAAGGAGTAAATCCAACATTCATTTGGTAGTAGTGGAGGGTTGGAGCGGCCGATCGGCCTGCGAGTTTTTAGGGTTTTGTAACAGGTTGAAGAAATGTACCTCCCTGGTTTTGATGCCAAGACCTGAGGCTATGTAACCTGACTCTTAGGGCTCTAGAAGCAAAACTAGATACGATTTATGGCTTACTGTGCTCGTCAATAATTTGAATGGTTCCATTTTACGATGGCTGCGAGGTTTGCTCGGACCAGAGGCGTGCTTCCTTCTGTCGAAAGGTAACCGATCACTGAAATTTTTAATAGTTAATTGTAAGTATTTGTTAGCATCATAATCTCTGTTTTAACCATGATGTTGTTTCCATTGATAGGTCATTCCTCGATTGATGGTTTGTATGTCACAATGCAAGTGTTGGAACATGGTAGAAGCAGGGCTTTCAAAAACAGTAAACCTCGGTGATTACCTATGGTGCATCCTGGCAGGAGTGTTAGTTCCTTGCTTTCAGTCTCGATCTGAAATGTGGGTTAATCCAACGCTGGGTTAATGTATGCCAAATGGCATTTGGTTAGTGTAGGGAGGAATGAATCCTCAACCTACTGTTGCATTGGCTTTGCCGTGTTTTTCTGTGCAACACTATGATTTTATACATTTTTACAGTATTTGTCGTAGGGTTTAACCCTTGGAATTTCAAAGGATTGAAATAGTTAAGAGTTTCGTTTTCTTTTATTTTTGAAACACTGTTGGATTTTGAACTCCAGACTTCCTTTCGATATGTTTCGTTTCACAAAAGTGTTACCGGTTTTGGTATAAATAAAATGGTTGTATGAAGAAAAGTTATGAAGAATTTATTTGGTTTTGTTTTCACCATTTTAATGTGAGTCGAACCCTCAACTTCGTTCTGTTGTCAAATCTTCTAAATGCTCCAGCATTTTTTGGTTTACAAGGTTTTCTAAAAGCTTTAACATATTGATAGTGTATTGTAATAATATTATAGGTTATTCATGGCAAACTATCTTATTTCGAAACCCTATGGGAAGTTATTTCTGTATTTAAGTATTTAAAGGTTAAGGCTGTAAGGCAGGTTTTGAAATACTACTTAATACTAGATGCAGTTTTTGATTATAAAAGATTTCTAGGCAAATAAGGATTTACGATAAAAAAAGAAAATAAGTGGTGAAAAGAGTAAAGGGTAATTGAAATCTAGTTTTGTTTTACATGAAAGGATAAAGGAAGAAAAATCAATTGTTTATCTGGATATTAGCTAGGGTTTATGAATCAGGACATTTGTCCAGAATACAAATTGTTCCAAGTTTATTTGAGGTATAATATTTATGATAAATAAATGTAACAGAAAAATATTGTATAATAGATAAGTTTGATTTTGATCTTATCTTGCATTATTCTCAAATTGTAATTTGTGTTATATAAAATGCACTTTATGTTTGGATACTGATAAAATTTGAAAGGCAGAAGCTAGTAGTTTTAAATGAATTCTTAATGAAAATAATGTGATAAGATATACTTAAATTTCTTTTTGAATATAAAAGATTTACCTATCACTGTAATTAGGAGTTTTTGGTACAAAAAAAGGGACTGTTTGAGTTTTTGTTTTACTTCTGATGCTATAACTACAAGAATAGTACCATGTCCGAATAAAATAATTGTTACTATGTTTTCTATTACATAAATAAGTTATACAAATTTGTAAAATAGTTAACAATGAAGAATTTACAGGAATTGTAGCTGAGTTTCTCTATTCAATCATATTTTCATTTACTTATCACTTATCATAATTTTAAACACCCTTCCCTGTACTAGAGTATGGCACAAGGACAATGCGTGGAAAAATTTAGGGAAGAAATCTATTCTATCATTTCATATACTCTCTTCAACAATTTACAAAATCATAAACAATTTAGAAAATTAAAACATTTACTTCTGCATGATGATAACTATTAATATTTAGCTAATAAATCCTAGATTAGAAATTACAGAAAATAAATTATAACTACTTAGGAACTGAAATAACATGTAGAACCTAGAACTGTAGATAGGGTGGACAAACACCTAAAGAGGCCTGTTCCTCCCAACCTTCTCCAGAAGAAGCAACCAATATCTCTTGCTCCTTTGGACCCCCGAGCCTGTTTACTAAACCACTAGGTAGAAGACTCTGTGTAGAAGCAAGGAACTCAGGTTGTACTTCCAGCAATCAATGGAGACTTGCAATACACCTCAAACCTTTTCCCTAAGTAGGAAATAACTCTGCATCGAGCAGATGTGAAACGGACTTACAAAGCAACTCAAAACATAGCTTCCCCTCATCGAATCTCTTGTGTGCATACAACAGAACCACACGGTAAATTTTCTCATTAGAAAAAGTGTGAGCCTTTGCTCAATTCGATGGCTTTATAAAGATGCCTAAGTATTTAGTGGTCTTTCCAAATAAATGAGCCTCAAGTTCCAGTCCCATCTTTCAGGGAACTATGACCACAATTCAAGGGAGTTGTCCCATAACAATAGCTAGTTACTGAGTTCATGATGTTGCCACTTATCCATTGCCTTGTACCCCAGATTCCATTCCACCGAGTGGGTCAATAAACACTCTTTCAATAGTCTCTTTGGGTGAGTGTCTCCTATTTTATTTTATTAAATAATAACATTGTGCAATTACAGTCATCCTTGGCCACTTGTTCAAATATAAAATTTTACAATAAAAGTTAAGATAATGTTTTCTTCAAACATAAAATGTTTCAGCTATGTTACATCAGTAGACCAGTCAAGAAGTCCATAGATATCACTTCCCACTTAGTTTTTGGTATCTCATGAGGTTGAAGAAGTCATGCTGGGTGATGGTGTTCAACCTTAACTTGTTGGCATTCTAAACAATGTGCCACATAATGTGCTATGTCGTTCTTCATTCTTGGAAAGAAGAATTCCCTTTTTAGACCTTCATACATCTTTTTAACTCCTAGATGAGCTGAGTATGGTGCTCGATGTGCTTCATCCTTACTAGCCTTCGAACTTCACTAGTGGTTGGCACATACACCTTTTCCTTGAATCTAAGAAGTCCAGCTCCCTCCAATGAGTATCCTTCAAACCTAGGGGAGGCTGAATTCCCCTTTGACTGGGAAGCTTGAATTTGATGGTACCAAGGGTCATAGTACTATATGGACTTTAATCTTATCCTTAAGGTTCGTTACGGATGATACCAAAGCATGTATGTGAGGTATTCTACTTAGTGCAATGCTACCTTGTTCTCCTTCCCCTTTATAAAGGATATTCTAAAGTCATACTCAATAAACAATTCATTCCAACGTCTTTGGCATGCATTAAGATCCTTTTGGGTGAATATGTATTCCAGGCTTCGATGATATGTTTTTAGCTCAAACTGGCGCCCTACTAAGTAATGTCTCCACAACTTGAGATCCATCACCACCGCAGCCAATTCTAGATCGTGAGTGGCATAATTGATCTCACGGCCTTTGAATCTGCGAGAAGCATAGGCGATGAATCCCTCTTCTTGCATTAAGACAATGCCTAAACCTTCTCTTGATGCATCCGTGTAGATCACAAAATCCTTATCCATGTCCAGAACCTTGAGGATCGGGGCTCTAGTTAGACGTTTATTTAGCTCATTAAAGGCTTCTTCGCATTTACTTGTCCATTCAAATTTTACAGACTTTTTCTGTAAGGTGGTGATGGGTCCTGCGATTTTAGAGAACCCTTCCACGAACCTCCTATAATAGCCTACTAATCCCATAAAGTTGCAAACTTCCTTGGCATTTCTAGGGGTCGGCCAACTTAATATAGCGTCAATCTTCCTTGGGTCTACTGAGTTTCCATCGCCACTGATTATGTGCCCTAGATATTGGATCTCTTTATGGAAGAAGGAGCATTTGGAAAATTTCCCGTATAGTTTATGTTCTCTAAGGAATTGAAGCACGAGTCTTAAGTGCTCTTGGTGCTCTCGTTCACTAAGGGAGTAGATCAAAATGACATCAAGGACCACTTGTACAAAGTGATCTAGATATTTTTGGAACACACTACTCATTAAATTGATGAACGCTGCTGGTGCATTCGATAATCCAAAGGGTACGACCACAAATTCATAGTGGCCAAACCTAGTACAAAAAGTTGTTTTTGGAATGTCTTCTTCCTTGATCCTTAATTGATGATATACTGATCAAAGGTCAATCTTGGATAATACTGATGCACCTCTCCGCTGGTCAAACAAGTCATCGATGCAAGGCATGGGATAATGATTCTTGATGGTGGCTTTATTCAAATCCCGATAATCAACGCGCAAACTAAGAGTGACATCCTTCTTCTTGGAAAAAATGACTAGTGCCCCCCATGGTGAACCACTAGGTTGAATCATTCCTTGATCGATGAGTTCCTTGAGTTGAATACTAAATTCATTGAGTTCCAACATAGTCATCTGATAGGGTGTCTTGGATAGGGGTTCGGTACCAGGTTTTAAGGAAATGGTGAAGTCAAACTCTCGAATAGGGGGTAATCTGGGTAGTTTGGAAAGGAAAAAATATGCAAATTCAGAGAGGACTCGGTGAGTTTCCGAGTTTGGGTTAGGGATGGTGTCGACAGCTTCTACAGTATATATTTTGCATCCTTTAATTAGACACTTCTTTACCTTGGCCGCTATGATGAAGCGTAAAGATACACCGTGTTTAATCCCTTCAATCGTTGCTGGTTTGCCAAGGTCATCGACGCAAAATACCTTCTTCCCATAGCAATCCACCAGGGCTCGGTGAGATTCCATCCAATCCATTCCCACTATTATGTCGTAAGCCCCTAAGGTAGTGTTATACAAACTCATATTAGTACATACATTCCCTATTTTAACTATATAGTTCTTTACCAAAATCCTTACTGACTGTTTTCGTCTTGAAGCCATCTCTACCTGGTCAAAATTGGTTTGAACTCAGGATTCCAACCCACATTTTTGTAGTGCGGAAGGATAAATGAAGCTATCAGTAGCCCCATGGTCTATGATAATAGTCAATGGATTTTTTTTTATCATACCTAGAGACTCCATCACTATAGCTTGGTGCTCTGCTTGGTGATGGTTAACCGCAGCATGAATTCAATGTCAACCTTGCGACTGAACTCCTTGAGTTCCTGCCCTATTTTGTCCTTCCCCTTCCATTATTTTTTGGAAATACCATTTGTAATGGGTAACTTGACATTCAAAACATTTAATTCTTACCGGAGCTACGTAGTTTGAGCTCTCTCGACCACGTCGACCTCTGCCTCTGTTGTTGCCTTTCCTTCTATGTGGTTTGAATATTTCCCCCCCACCACGAGGGGCTTCTGAAGGAGTGGTGGAAGCTGAATACTTGTCACTCTTTCCACCCCAGAGTGGCCTCCTCGATAGTTGAATATTCTACCTCCAACCTGCCTTGCACTGTAAGGTACAATTATTCCCCTGGTTGCCTTTGCTTGGGCTTGTTTTACCAAGTCAATCTTTGTCTTTACTTTCCTAGCTATGCTAGAGGTCTAGGCCATGTTAGTGGGTTTCCACATGGCTACTTCATTACGAATATCCAGTGGCTTTCCTACTATCGTCTGCATGTGGTGCACTAGAGAGTAGAATTTTGCTTCATATTCTTCTATGGGTCTCCCTCTCTGTTGCACCTCATGGAAATCTTCCCTTTGTTGGTGCTTATACTCATTAGACATGAAACAGGTCCTAAAGGCTTCTTCAAAGAGATCCCAAGTGGCTTGTGATGGCTCTATGTAAAGTTTACTCTCCTCATTCACCTACCATAACAATACATCCCCCTTTAGAAGGCTCATAGATATATGCACCTTTTCATTAGTGGTATAATCCTTAAAACTAAGGGTTCATTTAACTTTGATCAACCAGGATTCTACTGCCTTCCCTTCATGGGTACCCGTAAACTCTGGAAAATTAGATTTGTGAATTTCCTTCATGATATCGAGCGATGCCTTTCCTTTTTTCAAGGAGGATGGTTGATCACGGTCTTGTTTCTGTTTTTGCTCAAGTTCCCTATCTTGGCTTTGGTCTAGGTTTTGGCCCATATTTTGATTCTGAATTTGACCTGCTACCCATTCCTTGAGAATACTAGATACTTCACCCAAGGAACGTAAAATAACTTTCTCTACTGGAGTACCAGCCACAGGCGATGCATGAGCCTTCCTTCTTAGTTTTGGATCCATGAGTTACTGCAATTCAAGGAAGGGAGGGTCGTTAGAACTTGCTTTTTGTGTCTATCATCCATCTATCTCCTACAATATTTTCTCAATTTGTTCCATCCTAATGTTATTAATATCCAATACTATTATCAAATGCTTCAAACATTAATTAATTGAGGTGTTGATTTCAATAACCTTATTATAATTCAAATAACATTATATTTTCATTCAAAATAATATTACATTTTCGTTCAAATAATATAATAATAATAATAATAATAATATTATCAACTTAGCTTTTAATAAGAAATATAAATATTAATAATATCCCTATTTCCTATGCAAAATAATTCAAACTATATAAAACAAATATTTTTAAAATTTTTCCATATACTTTCCTCTTATCATTGATATAAATACATATTCTCCTTTTATCATAGCTAAAGAAACACACCTACATATTGAAATAAATTTAGATAATGTTAGTGAGCCATAAATATTCATGTATGAACATATTTGTTTTTATTAATATATAATAGATAATATTTAAAGATATCCCTATGGTTTAGATATAAGTATTTTGCTGTTTTTTTTTTTATAAATATTATTGTGTTTTTTTAAAATATTAAATGAGAAATTGGTATATTTAGTTGAAATTCCGCAAGTTTAATTTTGGATTGATGAAATTACATATATCATATGTTAATATTGAACAATCTAGTTGTAGAAATGATATTATTTAATATGTTTAATCTATTTCTATAAAGACATTATTTAATATGTTTGATATATTTTTACATCAAAAATAATTTTAACAATCCAAAATTACAATTTAGACAGATTCTTAATTTCAATTTCAAGAGCAATGTCGGAGGTATGAGATTGTAATTCTTGATACCATGTATTTAATGAGAGAATAGCACTCTTCCTTCAATACTGTTTCTAAGTGTATTGTATTTGTATTGAGTCATTTTATAATCAACATTAATGCTTGCAGTGGTCGCAGACATGGTCTCATGGTAAATATGGGAAATGATCGTTCCAATGTTTAATCTCAAAATTGATAGAAGGATGTATTTCAGGATGATGCACATTATTAATAACGATGATTGCTTGCAATGTTATTAAACCTCTTTCAAAAACAATGAAAGAATCTAAGATATAAATATCCAATGCTGCCAATAATATCTGAAACAAATGTTGATACCAGTAAAAAGATAAACTAAGTCTAAATAAGACATCCACTTGTATCTACTTACTTGAATGCAATGGATGCAATGATGAATGGTATGTGTAAATCTGTATAACAACGCTCAAATATTCTTTCAAATATGGTTTTACACAATCACAACACCCAGATCTTTATTTAGTTTTTACACAATTACAAACACTCAGATCTGAAAATTACTATGAAATCAGAGATATATGCCTGTCAATGACCAAAATCGAGGTGTTGGGAGTCTTCTAGACATCTGGGCACATACTTTATTTGTGGGCAGCAAGATACACTGCTGGGTGACTTCTTTGGGAAGGACGTAATCACTATTTATGTGTTGGAAAGAAATATTGTTACAGATTTGCAGACAATCACCTACAGGCATGTATTTGTGTGGTGGTAGCCATAAATTGGATATTAAATATCTTAACTGATTATATGTGTGGTGGATTGGTTAAAATGCTCTCAAATTATTATTTTTCCATTCTTGAAGTCAATAAGCATATTGTCATGGCATTTAGATCTAATTAAAAAGACTGTTGTGCAATGCTCATCGCAGATTGATTGTTACATTATGTTGTAAATTTATTGATTGTTACATTATGTTGTAAATTTTTTATGTCATGGAAATGTTATATGAATTTGTATTACAGCATTATTGACAATTATGGAGTAATCCTATTATATAGAATTGTCAATGAAATTGCAGGAAGATCTACGGGATATAAATCGAAAAATAGTTTGATGAATATGTGGATAAACAAAAGTTATTGAAGTTTTAGGAATATATCGATTTGAATTATGAAAGGTTTCCTTGGAATCTGTCCTCTAATTCCTTAGCTAAGTACCATCATCCTGGGCATTCTCACTCAGGAGACCTGCCGAGTGCAGCATAGTAGGACAGGGTTATTAGCTCCGTTTTGCAGAGAATGCCTCTTGCATGTATTTGATGTTTCTTTAAATTAACTATCAATTGTTTTCTTGTTGGTAATTAGATTCCAATGTGTTAATTGTGTTGATGTATGTCACTTGTTAAGAAGAGTATATTATTGTTGGACCGAATTTGCAACAACAACCAAACCTCAAACACATAACGACAGAGTAGACATACACAGTATTGCGTTGGGTGACATTGGATAGGTGCTATTCTTATAGAGGCTTCGCTTCTTCCACTATTAACAATATAATGAAAAGATTCACAATGAATTTTCTAAATAATTGAGCTATCCCTCAAATGCAAAGATAATTATAGGAGGCGGGCATGGCCGTTGTCATTATATCACAAGCTGTAGACATATTAAGAGGCAAGCACTTGCGTCTCAACCAATTTCTAAAATTATTAGGGGGCCTGAGGCTTTAGGGTTTGAGCCTGAGCTCTAATACCAAATACCTGGTGGTTACTTTGATGGCTCCAAGTTCTGCAACTGAAAGTGGGGGACGACTCTCTACCCAACCAACCAAATGGCTGAGGCCCTGAGCCTCCAACAATTAATCCTATGCGAGTGCTATCTTGCTTTCCCTTTTCTGTCAACCTCTTCCTTATTCCTTTGCTCCTTGAAGCTCCTCCTCCAAAATGCCATTGAATAGCTCCCAAAAATCCCATTCTCTTCTTGTCTTCCCCCTTTTATTCCCCCCTTTCCCTTTTTTTTATTTCTTTTTTAATTTCTATATTTATGCAAATTTTTCTTTCCCCTACTTTTTTTTCATGTTTTTATATTAGATTACATTACATTATATTATATTAAATATTCTTTATATTAGTATAGGGCTTTTGGAAAATTTTGTTCTTGATTTGATTTTATAATTTGCATTGAGATGTAATTACCCATTATGTTCTTATTATGTTCTTGTTCTAGTTGTATGGTTTGTATTAAGATGTAATTACCCATACTTGGAATGTGGATTGGATTTCTTCCGTTGGTGTATGTTTTATTGAGTGTGGTCTTACAAAAGCTCTCGTGATAGAATATATCTTTAATAAAACCAATACTTCCATTACAATACACCAATATAATTAATACTCAGTTACAAGATAGAGACAAAAGTTATAATATCCACTCGAGAGCTGTTAAAACTCTCAATTACTTCAAAGCAAATCACTAACAAGTAGACTATGCCTTATTTCTATTTTAGGTTGGCAATTAACTGCTCCAGAAGTGCTTAAAATATTTCTTCAAGGTAAAATGTAATCCTAGGCTTGAATTACATGGTTTATTCATTTTATTAAAGCGCTATTCCACCATAAGAGATTTTGTAAAACTCCAGTCAATAACAACGTACACAAAAGGAAAAATCCCAATCCAAATTTCAAATATAGGTAATGACATGTCAAGGCCCACAAGAAAATCAGAATATCATAATAGGAACATAATTCTGCAAAACCACCTACAAATATTTTTAACCTGCCAATTCAATTCAATAAAAATCCATGTCGAAAAACTACTTACAAATATTTCGATCATGTAAATTCAATTCATTAAAACTCATGCACATTGCCAAAAGAAACCCAGAAATTCCACTAATCAACAACAATGCGACAATAACAATATATGGAAGAAAGCCTTTAAAACTCAACAAAATACCATAGCAGAAGACCATGCATTTGGATCTAGGAACCTACTTGCATCCAACCATAGAAACAATTTTTTAAATAATTGTTCATTTCTTATTCGAAGACAATGCAATGGGAAATTTATAAGACCTTGGTCATTCTCAGTGTCAATTTCACTAAAGCCATTATGATGGAAACAAAAGAAAAAGCGGAGTGTTTCTGGATAGGATGTTCAGAACTTGGACTGAACGTTCTACTCAGTAACACAACTCTTTTTCTTTCGATTCCAATATAGTGGCTATAGCGAAATTGACCAAGGTTTCTATGTTTTCAATTGCATTGTCTAAATGAACGTTCTACCCAGTAATACAACTCTTTTTCTTTCGATTCCAATATAGTGGTTATAGCAAAATTGACCAAGGGTTTCTATATTTCTTATATTTCCAACTTCAGCAAAATTGACCAAGGGTTTCTATATTTCTTATATTTCCAATTTCATTGTCTTAAAAAACATTAAGTGAAGATAGTGAAACTATGCTCTAAATAAAATATCTATTTTTTATAATTATCATATAATTTAGGGCAATTTGTGTTGGTAAATAGTCTTCGTCATCATTCACATAACTTGTAAGAATTCATTTAAAAATAAATAACAAACAAATCATATTTGTTTAGTGGTTTAAAATTGTTCTGTTCAGTGGTTTAACAATTTTCTAACAATTTTTTGTTTAAAATTTTTCTTATTTTTAGTTGATATGGTTTTAAAATTTCGTAAATATTCTGCTATATTAAATAAACTTATATTTTCTAAAATATTCAATATATTTTATTTTAGTAGTTGATATAAATTTAATTTTAAAGAAAATTAACTAGTTTGTTACCATTTTACTTAATATTTTATAAATTAAATTTAATATCAATTATGGTTTACTTGAATTTTTCTATAAAAATCCTTTATTTTTTATTGGATTGAGAATATAGTTCCATCCCAATCAAAAGAATCATACATTTAGATGCCATAAATAATTTTATTTTGAATATCAAACTTTAACCAATAATAATAACCCTGGACCAATTTTCCATAAATAGTAGTATACATTCAATTTCAATATTATCATAACTATTTTATGATGCATAAAAAATGGTAGTTATTAAAAATTTCTTATTGTATTTCTTATATTAACCATGCCAATAAGTGCAACAACTTTTAGCTTTTAGTAATATTTTTAATCAATAAAATTCATATAAAATATTTCCGATATAATTTTAGCACTTGTGACTCCTAAGTGCTTATTAATTATCAATAAGATATTATCAAACTCTACTTTTAAACAGAAAAACAAATATGAGATTAGATTTTACATTTGAATATTTAATATGTTTAAGGCATTCAATTTAACCTAATTACCTATTATCTTTCTTATATATAATATTTAATAAAATATTATCTTTCTTATATCTAATATTCAATAAAATATTATCTTTCTTATATCTAATATTCAATAAAATATTATCTTCCTTACCTATAATATTCAATAAAAAAGGTAATCCAAAGGAATGGAATCATATCAATTCTTATGAAGTATCATGAAAATGGGTAATCCACAGTAATGGAATCACATCGATTCTTATGAAGTATCATGAAAATCTGTGCATTTGATCATCATATGGACTTTGGCCAACAAAACCTATCCAGCACAACATGTAGCCATTTCCACATATATTATAATCTAAAATCACACCTATTTTACAGTAAACATAACTTTTAAGAAACAATACACAGTAACATAACTTGTATAATATAACTTTCCAAAAACACACAATAACACAACTAAAATAATTCTGCATAACTAAAATAAAGTATTTTGCTACCTTTGTTGGGAAAACAAGCGGTTGGCATTCAAATTCAGTAAACATTCATATAGATGATAGAAATGGAAAATTTGTCAAAAATAGATCTCATAGTTGGAGGAGTATTCAAGCTCAAAATTTTCTACACAACTTTGTTTAGCGTAGTACCAAATTTATTCAGAGCAATTAAGTTTAATATTTGGTCTCTGTATAATGTGAAAGATTACAATTTATTAGTTAGTCTTTGTGCATGCTATGAATCTTTAACCAAAACACTAAAATGAGATATAGTGAAAAGTATCTAGGTTATTGATATATTTAGTGAAGCGAATCCTACACATGAAACAAATGAAGCAATACTTAGTAAAGGAAACACTACATTCATGTGGAGATAGATAATGAAAAAGGAACCTAAAAATGAAAAGTTAAAGCTCATTAGTTAGCATTTGTTCTAAAAGAAGATTAAGGAAAACCCCACCCACCTTGACCAAAAAAACCAGAAAAAGTTAGTATCATGTTTTAATTTTTTTTAACTATATAAACACAAAAACCCAAAAGTTGATATGTATATTGAATGAAAACACCAAAATGGGATGTGTGGAGAGATGTGACAAAATCCAAAACCCTACCCTATTCATTTTGTGGATGTAGATAAAGAAAATGAAACCGAAGCTACTAAATTGAGCGGAATAGAGTACTCCTTAATTGGGCACTTCTTCATCCACATATATAAGCACTCCTTAAGTGGGTACTTCTTCATTCACATATATTCTACATTAGAACCCTAGTCACTGCTAATCTAGCTAACCACCAATTAGATATCTAGTCCTCTCCATTAGCCAACATCACCCATTTCAAGCAAGTTATCATGAGGTTACTGGATCCTTTAAATAGGGTTCATCACATGCTAAAACCATGGGAAAATACCATGAGTTACCCAAAACCATGGACATGCAAACCAACACGAATTGTAAACCCATTATTTATCGAATCAAGGTTATCTTAAATCACTTTTTAACCAAGTCAATGTTAACCTAACATTAACATGGGGCATGAATTAATTGGGCATAATTCCCTTTTTTGTGGGGATCATGGAAGATGGTAAAGTATCACATATCTTATAAATTGTTAAATGAAATACATTTAAATCGCCATAAAACTTTTATATTTTAAAAACATTATAAAAAATCATACCCTATAACCCTAACACATAGATATAAAGATAGAGAGGTGAGAGAAAATACACTTAATTTTTTATTAATGGATTCAAATTAAGTAGGATTTCATAATATATAACAATTTTAAATAAAGTTTGTAATTTCCATTATAAAGAAGAAGAAAAAAGTCCATATTTTAACAAAAATTACTTCTACACTTAATTAAAATATAACCTTTAACCTTTAATATTTTCCACTAACAATATCGTTCTTAAAAACACCCCAAAAAATCAAGTAATAAGAGTATAAATGAATTAAACCTGTATATGAACAAACTTTATGTTTTCTCCCAAATCTCTAAAGAAGCAAATATCATTCATCATTACATAAAATGAGGTTCTCAAGTGATGTTTCCCCTCACCAAAGTTTCCTCAAGTGACATAAAAAATCTAGCATTACATATCTAGTGGGTGGAAAATGTAGAGACATTGAAGGATAATAAGATAAGATCTTAAAGGATATTGATACATCATATCAAACATCTTTTTCAATTAAGTTATCGATCAAGAATTCCTGAAAGATGGATAGAGAGTTAAATTGCCTCTTTTAAGAAATATGGAATGTAAAATTCCCAAGTCAATTTTGGGGATATTATGATTATAAATTATTCGTTTTAAAAAATGTGCAAAACTAAATTTCACTAGTCAATTATGGGGCTATCTTCATTAGCTCCCTTTAAGGAAGGTTATTTGGATTGATTTTTGAAAGGAAAACTAGTCACTAGACTAAGAAAAATAATAAAAGGCTAAAGGGAAAGCTTGATTCATGAATCAACATGTTACAACTAACCATCTAACCACCCTTAGAGTTATCGTTGAGGACTCTACAAGAAAGAAATAAGACCTCAAATGTTGTTTTATTTTTATTTTAGAAAATCCTTCGTTAGGATCAATGAAAAGGTTATAGCTAAGACAAAATGTAATAATGAACGACCAATGATCATTTATTGTAAGGGTGATGTTAAGAAAGGGGTTGTATATATCAATAAAATCAGACAATGTTTAAAAAAGGAGGGGTGCATTTGTATTAACATTGTTAAGTAATTTTTAAAAGAGGAGTCGTGCATTTCCTATAATATCGCTAAACATTTTATCATCTTTCTTTTATACACCAATGAAATTGTTCTTCTTCAGATGATGTGTACAAGTTACTCAAAATTCTCTCACAATTTTGTCCTAGTAATATTGATAAAAACTAAGGGTGATAAGAAGATAATCAATGTTCATTGAAAATACTTTTACAGTCTTGAAAAATTATGTATAAATGTTGAACTCTTGGACTTGGAAATTACAAATATTTTTCAACACTTTAGTTATCTTTGCAATTATATATGAATGTGACATTTGAGCCTACAACATATCTTGTAAGACTTGAAATAATATTGAGAAAACCCGCTGAAAAGAATATTTTATAATTTTAAAATTAAATGTATCACTCTTTACCCCATCCTCTTGACTGTAGTTATATGTACTTCTACATAGTTTAAATCCATCACTAAACATAAACATAAATTGTTCAACTTAAGAAAGGATAGGATCCATGTTATTTCTTCTAGTATGAGTAGAGCTACCATAATCTCAAAAGAGGTGCTAGAGGTTTTTAAGTTTGTATTAACTATTGGAATGTAAAAGAAGACAATCTGATTAACAATACTGAGAGTATTAAATATTACATCCTTATGGAGTTTAAATACAATATGTGGAGAGACAATGAAATCATTTTAAAAGAATGTTGAGACATTAGAAATATTTTATTGATCTCAATTTGGTTGTTCAAAATTAGTTTTAAACCAACATAATACTAAAAACCAAAATAAATATTACTAAAGTAAAGACCAATGCTTACAGAATCCAGAATGAAACCAATGCGTAGAATAACCAATAAACACCTTGGCATGGGAGAATTTGTAAAAATTATAATACAAAAGAGGTTGAAAATGCAGATTCTTTATTTCTAACACGCCATACCCTTAATAACTTAATTCATACTGAGTGTAAATCCCTTGTGTGAGAGGGAAAGAGTTTGACGTCCTCGAGTTAATTTATGTTTGTCACCAAAATGGCTTAACATATGTCTAATGTACCAAGTTTCTCAAAGTGGACATTAATAGGACAATTTATACTTCATTCTTTCATGCAATACATAAATTTCCCCAATTCCATTACTTAATTATTCTTCAATACCTTCTATTTTACAAAAACCATAACAACCTTTACAATTTCATCTCCATCATGTTCAATATAAAAACAAGACAAAATTATATTTAACCTATTTCCCTATATTTGATTTATAGACCTCCTTGGTCTTAATATATGGTAAACATCACACACACACACACACACACACACACACACATTGTTGGGTTGTAGTCTATAAAAAACATTGAGTGGTTTTGACATGATGATCCAAGTTCAATTTCTAATAGGATTCACACACACACACACACACACACATTGTTGGGTTGTAGTCTATAAAAAACATTGAGTGGTTTTGACATGATGATCCATGTTCAATTTCTAATAGGATTTCTGTACACCTCTTACAATGGAAGGCTAGTTGTGGCCTTAATGTTGTATCAATATCGATACCATGTCTCTTGATTTAAATGTGTTCAAACTTATAACAATAATCTCTCCTTGATAATAAATTAATATAGGACAATACGATGCTTTCTAATTGAACAAATATACATACATACATACATACATACATAGCAAACAATTTATTTTCATTTTTGGAAACACCATGAAGTTAGTTGAGAATATACAAGTAATAACTATATGTATTAAATGCCAAACAATCAACAAGAAAACTATGATATTAACATTTACAAATATAGCAATATGTTTGAAGGATATCCATTTCTTACAACCTAAATTAAAATCCAAAAATCCTAATTCTATTCTTTATTAGACTATGTGAAAAGCATGAGCTACAAAGCTTGAAAGAAACAACATGCATAAGATATGTATGAAGCCACTTTGATGCTTGATAACAATGATAATAAGATGAAAGACACTAAAGGATCCCTTCTAGTGAAAAAAAATTGTCCACTTCTTTGGCTTAGGATTTTCTTCTTCAACTAGGGTTCATTTTTTCCTTCATTTAGTGCTCGAGCTTCAAAGTATTCTTTTAAACTTCCCCATTTCATTCTTTAATTTCCTATTATACTAAGCCATGATTTGATTCCTTGTGTCTTTGGATTTCTCTCTATCATGTCTAGTTGAGAAGTCTCTTGACGTAGTTGAGAGCAGGAGATACTACCACTTTTGTTCATCTCGGACCATATTAGAATTGTTTGATGAATGCAAAAGAGATAATTAAGGAATATACAAAGATTGTAGTACTTTATATGAATATGAAGATAGCAAATTCTCTAATATTTAGCAATAGTCCCTTCGCTATACAAGTATTGAAGTGTTCGATTTAGAGGAATGAGGATGATGAAAGGGTAGGTCAAGGATATTTTCATGTACTAGATATATGGACTCCTCATACCTTCATTGCTACCAAGTAGCTTTCGGGATATGGGTATGATCCAATTATATCTTTTAGATGATTGGTAGTAGATATAAACTGCTTCCATTCTTCCAAAAATCTTATCAACTTTCATACTAAAATGTGATGTGAGATTGCTAGATTGATTGGGTCAAAACATCAATGCACTCAAGTCTTTTGATTTTCCCTACTTACTCTATTTGATGAGAAAATTGAAGTGTTTCTATAGATACTTCCCTATGAGAAATTAAAATATTTAATGTTCTCAGATAATCACCTCATTAATCTCATGTAGTTTTGTTTTAATCAAAATATTGGTGATCCAACTACCACCTTGTTGATAGTTCTACAACTATGTATAAAAATTTCCTCATCAAATTTCTCAATCATTTGAGTTCACAACATATAATAGCCTCCATATCCATAAAGATGGATTGGACTTGCCATTGATTACATCTAAAAGAAATTTAGAGTCTCCTTCAATAATACGTATTTTTAGTTGCAAATTCTTGTAAACTCGATGCCTTACATAAGGCCAACTACATATTCCTTGTTCTTGGAGTAGGTGCCCAAAAATATATACTTCATCTTAAGAAAAATAATAGCATGGTATATTTGGATACAACCAATCACAAATATTCAATTATTTCATTTGAATGCACTGTCAAAATCGATTTTAATCCATCCGAGGTTAGGGCGGTGCCAAGGAAAATATTGGATTGGGTTTGTGAAGCTTGATAGGATTGAGAAATGAAATTTAGCTATTTAATAGATATTTGGATTCATTTTACACTAGCATAATTTTGACTGTGAATCCTAAATGATTATAACATCGCTAAATTATTTTGTTTTATTCCATGCATGTTTAAGAAAAAATTACTTTCCTTCACAGAGATAGACTTTTGTATCCTTTCAAATGGACCATAGGATGTACGATAAGGCCACGTTCTAGACATATATATGGTTATTTCCATGGATATTTTTCCTATTCCATGAATATTTATCACTATCCACTTATTGTTTAGCTTTACCTAAAAGTCTTTCCTAGCACTCCCCAACTTGGCTAGTGATAGAGCAATTGATTGAGTACTAGCATTAAAACTTGGAATATGGTAGGGAATTTATGTTATTTTTATCTCAATGCCTCTCTTGAGAGAATTTTACTCTATGTTGAAATGCATGATAATGGTTCCACTTTACTCCAGAACCTACGATGCCAAATTTTCTTCCATTCTTTTGACTATTGAAGAATGAATGATTCCTTAAGGGGTATCAAGTAACATTGTTTGACTATGTAATTCCATGATCCATAATACTACCTAGATATATCTTCTTTCTCCCTATGTTGAATTAGTATTTCTTTCAAAATTCTCCTCAAGATACTTTCATGATCCTTTCCTTCGTGAATAGGCAATTTTATGGGATCCTTCTTGGCTTTGAAAGGAGAAGTATGCTAGATAGGGATCCAATAGAAAAATTACTTAATCCAATATGAGTTTTCCCATATTGACTTTTCTTTCTCTAATATTCCAAAAAAAATAAAAAATCAACGGAAATCATTTAACTAAGTTATTCCAAATTTGGTATCCATAGGGTAATAACATAAAATTTAAGTGGACCTTTAGTAAAAAATACTAAGAATTTCATTATGAGAATTCTACTTTAGAGGGACTTTGGATCAAATAATAATATGTATACTAGTTTGGTTTTCAATGATTGGTTCATAATATCCATTATCTTTAATCATAATATTGATTACAAGTTTGGGAGGACCACTTATTTCCAAGACATATCGTGTCACTTCCTATCATCTTTCAAAATACTCCATGAGAACTTTAGAATATACTTTCAATCTAAATGAGATTTCTATTAGGGATACAAGGATAGACATAAGGAATATTAGAATAATTGATAGAAAGGATGAGATGCATTTCATCATTTCATCTAAAGAGATATATATGTTTTCCCAAATTTACATCTTATTCTTGATTTGATCTATGGTATTGTGCCAACTAATTTTGCCATGGCCATACTGCGTGTATGGGTATCCTAGGTATTTAGAGGGGAATTATTCTAAAACGGACTTTGGCCCTTGACTTATGTTAAATAACATTGTGTAATTGTTAGGACCAATTCCTTTAATTGATATTGTTGTAAACAACTTTAGGATTCTCTTGAAGGAGTTTTCTTATATGATATTTACAGTCCTCTTTAGTAAGGTATCATCTACAAATCAAGATTGGAATAAGAGTGGAATTCATTAGGATATATTGAAAATTACCTTAATCAAATGTTCATTCATAACTTTTACCACTTCTCTATTAAGAAATCATGTGAGAATAATGAAAAGGAATGGGGAGAGAGGGAAAATTGGAGCACTATTGTAGTCAATCAAGTTGTATAGTTACCAGTAATAAATCATGTAATATTAAACAAGCATTCACATGATAAGAGGTGAGACAAAGTAATGGAGATATAATCAACAAGTATTCTATTACTCAACATAGACTGTACACAGTATATAAAGAGAAAAATAATAAATTCATCTCTTATCTGGCTCTCTAGCCTATATTTATATGGATTTACAAACAATTACATAACGGTCTTGTCAGTTCAACCGACCGAAAATTTCAGGATGACAAATCGGAACTGACAAGTAGTCGGAAGACAGTTGTAGTCGTCTTAGTGGACTAGGCTCCTCCAACATATCCCCCACCAAAAAAATGCTTCTTCGTCCCGAAGATAGCATGAAATAAGTGGAAACTTGTTGTTGCTTGTCAACGGACAAACTGAGTATAAATAGTGGTTGAATCTTAATTGATACGAACTACTACCATGGATGGACTTGGGTTTTCAATTTCTGGATGAAAGATGCCCCTGGAAATAGAATAATATGATAACATGATCTGGTACTTATAGGAATAGATAGGAAACTCCTGGTCTTGGAACATTGAGAGCACTCGAAATGCTCGTATATCATGGGGTGAAGGGGAGTTTCCAAGGGGAGGACATAAAAATGATCATATATCACGAAAAGAGATGAAAACCACCCATACAACTGAAGCATTTATGATAAAACAACAAGCGAAAAGGAACAGGGGTGGCGAAGAATAACGCCATGGCTTCTCAAGGATTTCACTGTGATGTTGGGTGGAGGATGCTTGGTATTTTATAGCATAGATTGTGAATGGATAGAATAATGGGGACTCGACAGGAATGAGACAAGTGGAGAATCGACAAATGTGAAAGCATGGTGAACTGGAAGACATAGATCCCACATGTAGTGACTGTGGATAAGCTAGAATAATCATATGTGTATCAATCAAGTCGATACGTTAAGAGAAAGCTGTCTGCTAAGATGGTAGTAGTTATAAATGATGATATTTGCAGTGGGGACTATTACGGCGGCACTATTATTGAATGTTGGATGGTGTATCTTGTGTGAAATATATTTGAATAAGGCTTCAGACAATAGTCAACATGTGAAATGTCACAATCAATCGATCCTGTAATGAACTGTTGGAGATGTTGAAATTTTCCTGCTGATTAAAGCTTCATGTTATTCCTATGGTTGTTGAGTAGCAAAAGTGGTTTTTGAATAGCAAAGGTGCTTGTAGTCAGCCAAAGGCTAGCACAGCCTTCGATGATTACCTCGGTAGATACTATTAGTTGGTGTTGAAATTATTCCCAGGAATGCAAGTCCTTCTGGATGTCGTTGGTGAGGGTGGTGATCGACAATAGGATCTCCATATTTTTTGCAACCAGTTGATCCTGAATGTTTCTCATGTCTACTCAAAGGAATGTGATTTGATTTTCAATGATTGAAATCAACCAATGGATTTGCAGATGGATTTGGTCAACTTTGACCAAGGAAGATCTTGCTTAAGATATCCACTAGTCTTATTTATTTTCCAAGTTTGCTAGCTTCTTAGTTTCCATGACAAGTTGTCTTTCCAATATTTGTACTAAAGCCTCATCTGCTCCCTGGCTTTGTTCCTGGATTTTTTCGATTTGTTCTTTTACATTGTACATCTCAACAAATATTTTTCCATAGTATATGTACCATTTTCTCAATACTTCTACGGTTGTTTCATCCTCTTGGACATACTGGGATAGCTTCCTATGGTTCTCAACAAAAGTTTGATTTGATTTTTCATAAGAATTGTTGTTTCTTGTTCCTATGATTATCGGTCTTTGGTCAAATTTTCTTGAAAGGTTGACACGATAGTTTCAAATAGGTCATAGGATTCGTCGAGCATGGAAAGACTCACTGAATTATTTCTTCACATTTGGACAAAAAATTTGATATGCTCATCTTCTAGTGCTTTGATATGGTCTTTGTAGGATGTTCTCCTTTTCAATTTCCCTCTGGTGAAAGCATCCAAGAGTAACTTGAGCTTGACATCTATAGACTCTATCAGCTTAAATGTAGATATAGGACCAAACTGTTCTAAATGCACTGTAAGGTCAGGATGACTCTGAATTTCTTGATGTCATTATTGCTGCTTCTATTGCTCTATTGCTCTTTTTTTCTTCTCCTTTTTATTCCTCTTTCTTCCTTTTTCTCAGGTTCCTTTTCTTTATTCTTGTCTACATTGTCATTATCTTGTTTTTTGTCTATTCCTTGATCTGGTTTTTGTTGTTCTTGTTGATTTTTTATTTGAGCCGCAATGGTCAACTCAACACGAGGAGGGGAGGGTACTTCAGGTGGTTCTTGCGGAGAGGGGGAGGTATTTCAGATGTGTCGGGAGGTGATGTAGGGGTTATAGGACTACCTATGATATCGGGTTCAGTGGATATAGGAACTATTTCAGTGGGTAGATGGGTCGTTGGGAGTGGATCTATCGGGCTAAACGTTTCTTGGGAACTCCGATCCAATGAACTAGGTATATCGGTCATTGCGGGGGGTTTCATCATGGTAAGAAGTCGAAGGAGGTAAAATGGCGGGCTCGAATGTGGTAGACACTTTGTGAGAGGGGTTGTTCAGGGATATGAACTTCTAGTGGGAAAACGAAATTTTCTTGACTAGGTGTAAGGTAAATTGGGGTTTGGGTTAGAAGTTTTTTCCAGTTAGTTAGGATGGTGGGTAATTTGCAGATGAATTGTTGGATTTTAGCATTGGTTTGGATTTCGAGAATAAGGGGTGCAAGGTTTTGCAAGGACATGTCATGGAGGCATGGATATTTTCTTGGTCAACTGACTTGGTAGGAACGTCGAGTTGTTCAATGACTATAGTCCGAGATATAGGTGCTGAAGTTTGAGTGAGGTCAACCTGGGATGGTTCAATGAATTTGAATCGCTTAATCAACTAGGCCAATGGTTTTAGGATTTCCTCCTATTCCATCATTTTAGCTACTTGATCAGGAATTGAAATTTTATGGCGAGTAGCATCTTCAAATACCTAGGATGCTTGGTCGTAGATCTCGATTTCTTATTCTTCTATCAGATCCTACAAGATTAGTTTTATTTTCTCTTTCCTTTTGTTTAGGGCCTTTTATTCTTCTTGGCTTTGAAAATTTAATCGGAAACACGACAAATGTTATCTTTTGTTAATTGATACTCCAATGATGTGGTGTCCAACTGGGTATTTTTTTATGATCCGTTGGGAAAATGTGGATGAGGGGTCATGGTAATACCCAAAGGGTTTTTTTCGATGATTTGCTCAATTCTTAGTGTAAATGTATGAATATACAAGCACACTTCATATGATTCTTATTTCTCTGCATCCATGAGCAACTCGAAAATTTCTTGGTTCTTTCGTCTTGCTTGTTCCAAAACTTGTATAACTGTATTGGATTGCCGAGATAACTCAACAAACAATTGGTCGAACTCTGGATAATAGTTGAGTTCCTCTGCTCCTTCGACTTCTCCTTGCAAATTCCATATCCTGGTGTGGTTGGGTGCTAATTGGATATGTGATGTTGAGGGTAGACATCGACGAATTTTTTGTGGAACCTGCCATTTGGATGAGTGTTGAGGTGTATTTACTGTCTTAAAGAATCACGAAAATATTTAACTATCAACCAGGGTTGGTAATCTTAGAGTTGTGCCACAGTATATGCTGAGGTAGAATGGGGCCTAAGTTTTCGGCTCGGCAGATCTTAGAAATGTTTAATAAAGAAAAGATCGAAATATCTTTCAAATTTAAAAACCGAGTCAAACTTTGAAAATACAACTACTGAACTGGTTAAACCTAACTAAACAAACAGATCAGAATAGTATCGAACTATACTACTCTACTCTATGGTCAATTACTGAAAGAGATGAAAACAATAATATTATTTTAGGGAGCAAGACTGAATAAAAAACAGAACTACTTTGATGAAGTTGGAAACAACGGATATAACTCTAATCCAGGAATTATAAACAACTGTAAATGAATTTAGAGACCTATCTATGAGATGACTCAATTGACAACTAATTATGAAACAAAGAACTTAAAGCAAAACTACAAATGACTAAGTGAACTCAACAACTATTCATGCATTCAATTAATACTTCAAGACTATACTAAATTACCTAATTCCATTCTCCTTGATGTTGTACATCGAATGTGATAGGAACTGGGGTGAATGTATCAAAATGACTTTCAAATGTAACAAGGAAACAAAATGGAAGCAAATCTAATTTAACTTCAACGAATAAATGCAAACTAAAGAATGTCCAACTATAATTAAATGTAAACATTGTGACCTATCTTTTATCCATAAGCAAATGAATTGGAACTAATGAAATCTAGAAGCAAGTAGAAAACTTAATAAAGATATTTACTTGAACTGAATTTGATTTGGAAGCAAGTAGAAAAATTGATAAATATATTTATTTATGAACCAAACCCTATTTCATGAACATCTTCATTAATTGTATGAATGGGAAAACTGATCCTATGCTTAATGAAGAAACTATCAAAACTGAGATAGCTTAGAGAATGAAATTATTAACTCTAATCCGAAATAAATCTTAAGAACGTATAATAAACTACACTAAGAATGAAACTGATAGATTCCAGAACAGTAACCTATTGGCAAATCAAACATAAAAGACAATTAAAGCAAAGTTAAGGAAGATGAAATGGAAACTAAGAATGATGATAAAACTAAATTAAACTCTATGTAATGTAAAACAAGATCTTAATTACAGTTAAGAATGCTAATTAAAGGCAAGAAATATTACAGTTCAAAAAGCCTAAGAAACTGGATTCTAAATAAGCATAAAAACAATGCAGAAAGTATTGATTTCCGTATGACGATCCGGATGACAGTCTGAATGACGGTCCGGAGGAAGAAAACAATTTAAACTAAGGAAAGAAGTAATTTGGATGATCTTAACTACCAGTTGGCTGATGCATATGATCCTATGGTGCAAGGGAAGCAATGAATAGAGTATTTAGAAGCTAAGATAACAAGAAGTAACCTATTCTAATCATTGCTTAAAGAAATAAACTATTTCTATGGCCTAATCAAACAAAACTGAGATATGAATAAAACTTAACCTACAGCTACAGGAAAGAAACTGAGAGAACTAAGTCTAATTATAAACTAAACCTGAAACAACAACTGACTAAGCTCTATCTGATTGCAAAAGATTGAAAGCAAACTATAAACACTATGCTTGGCCAGTCATTATATATTCTGGAAAAGTAAATTAAGTTAGCAACAAGATATAGATTACAGAAAAACAAGGAAATGACATATACAGGAAAATGAACTATTTACTTACAGAAAGGAAAATACAAAAATATACATAAAAACCTCCGGTTGATGAGGGGCCCTTGCCAACAATCAGGGATTGAAACTAAATCAACTTAGTCACCAACAACATAATATCAACAGTAAAATTTAGGAGCTTCCATTAACTGGTAAAGTTTTACAACATTTCTATGAATTACTGATAATGTAAATCTTGATATCTACTGTGCTACATGTCGTCTGCGTTTCTCCAAAGGAGGCGTCTTTATATAAGTTTACAATGGGAGAGAAGGTCGAGAACGGTAGGCTGGATGTGGCTGAACATTTGCAACGTGAACACAAGTCTGAACGGAGGTCCATTTGAAGCCCATAACTTGCAAGCCGAAATATATTTTCCATCTGAATCGAAAAACATTAAATTAATATTAATAAACCATGAAAATAATGATTTTTAGCCAAGATTCACGTGATATGTAAATACAATCATACCTGGGACTAATTGATGGTTTGAATGGCAAGAAGAGTGATTTATTATATCAGAATAGTGAAAATAACGCCACTTAGAGTATATTTGATGATAAAAAATGGTGACAAAATGGACACCAACATTCCCCCAAACCGGAGATATGCTAGGTCCCACTGAGCAAAAGGGAGAGGAATTCAGGAAGAAGGCTGAGCTGCGGTAGCAGCTTTCTTCGACTTGGAAGAGGAAGTGGACTTAGCCCTAAGCTTCTGGAACAGATCCTTCAAGGAATCATACCTCATCCGGAGAGAAGTATGGGATGCTTTTTTGGCGCTGACCAAGCATTCAATGCTTCTTACTTGTG
>BSBM01004559.1:0-34414 GCA_027924585.1 Larix kaempferi
AATTCGGTTCCTCCCTCATCTCTTAATTCAAATTTAGACACAAACTTACCAAATCCAATGGCCAGAACAAACTCTTGAAACCAGAATGTTCCTCCCCCACAGAATCCTAGGATTTTCGGAAGAAAGGCAAAGCCATCTCCTTTAGACTTTCCCAAATCTATGGTGCACCCCATGACATCCCTGAAAAGTACTTTGAAAAGGTTCCCAGATTTGATGGAGTATCTGCTACTTCCATTGAAGACCATATTGATAAAGTATGGGAACACATGGAAGCATACGGAGCATCTAAGGAAGATGTTTTCATGAGAGGTCTCTTGGCATCTTTAGAAGGAGATGTTAGGAAGTGGTTTGACAGGTTGTCGACTTCATCCATTGATGGGTATGATAAATTTGTCAATAAACTAAGCAGTGAGTGGCCCCAAAAGTTAGATGGGAAATTTCTCTTACATCAACTTTTTGACATTAAGAAAAGAGAAAATGAAACAGTCCATGAGTTTAACATAAGATTCAATAAGACTGTAGCTGTTATCCCTGAAGAAATTAAACCAAAAGATCAAGCAGTTGTTATTCATTAATTGAATGCATTTGAAGGATGGGTTGGTTATCAACTAAAGGATAAAAACCCAAATGACTTGAAGACCACTCAATCAAATGCAAAGATGGCTGAGCAAAATGTGGCATCCATGGGGAAACAAAACATTTTCGATCAATTTACCCCATCCAATTTCAAATTTGATCCTAGACTCCGAAAGCCAAAGAACCTACAAGTGTGCCAAAGGAATCAAAGGACACACTAGAAGTCATGCAAGAAATGATGAGGCAATTAACTGTCCTGACAAAAAATGTAGCAAGTTTGAATGATCCTGAGAGACATAGAAATCCTTATGGACCTAAACCTTACTGGGATAATAATAGGAGGCCTGAAGGGGATAGGGATAGGCGACGACCTGAGTATCCAGAAAATTTTGAAAAGAAGGAGGTTAATTGGTGTGATGAAACAGAAGAAGAACCTTCCGACACCATTAACCATGATAACCAACTAGATAACATCAACTTTATAAATGACTTATCTTATGATGAAGACTTTGGAAGAATCCTTCTAGAAGAAGAGCCATGGGAGCGAGGAAAAGACATAGTTGAAGAACCTAGCTCCTCATGTTGTGCCATAGAGCTCCCAGAACCTAAAGAACAACCAAAGTATCAAATTTACAAACGAGGAGGCAATTCCCAACCTTCTTTCCTTGAAAAACATAAGAAGATTGATGAAGATAAAAAGGAAGAAGAAGATCTTGTTGTGGATGATTATGATCTTAAGATTGATATGAAGAAAGAGTTGAGCAAGATAATGTGTAATATCCCTGTCACTGAGTTGATGAAGGTGCCCTCTGTTAGAAGCCAAGTAGAGGATTTCTTTGATGGTATTGGCCAAGAGAAAACTCCTGAAGTTGTCTTAGAATCTTGTCATATTCGGAACCTTCGTAGAACACAAATTATCAATGTGGAGAAGGATCCACCATTAAACATCCATTCTGCAATTTATGAAAGGAAGAACGGTGGTCACCCTCCCTTTTACCTAACCTTACACATTCAGAGCATGCTCCTTCACAATTGTATGTTGGATTCTGGAGCAGCTATGAATGTTATGCCTTTACAAGTTATGAAGGAAATGGGATTAGAGGTGCCTAGACCTTATGGAAATGTCTGTGGTATAGATTCCCGACGAGTACAGTCTTATGGTTTGATCAAAAACCTTAGAGCTGATATTTTTTCATGTTCAGATATTTCTACTATGATGGATGTAGTTGTCATTGATTTTCCCCTAGCATATGGAATGCTTTTATCTAGGAAATGGGCAGCTGGTTTAGGTGGATACCTTATGATGGATTTATCATATATACGTGTTCCCAACTCGGATGGAGATTTGATTAGGATAAACAGAGAACCTTGTTATAACGAACATTTAGAATCATTTGATGAAGGGCTAAAGAACACATATGGGGATGAACTGTTAAACAATGCTAAAACTAACCTTGTGGATGATGATAATGAGCTATGGGAAGATGATCAAAATGTGTGTATGGTCATGGAAGATTCTGATTCTTCTTGGGAAGAAGAACAAATAGCTGAGCTTGCTAGAACAATTAATTTGGATTTACTTAGAAATGAATTTGCTGAGGAAATAGATGAATTGAGAAGAAGTGAAAATCAACCTCAGGGTCAGGAACAAAACAATGCAATCAATCAAGAATCAATTATTGAAAATCAAGCACCTGAGGAAGTTAATGATGGCTTAAGAGATATAGGAAGAGATGAACATTTGCCTAGATCAGTCTTTGAAATCAATGCACTTACTGATGGTAATATGACAAGGCAAAGCTTGGAACCAATTCTCCCATTGGAGAACCTTCATGAGCAGGCAAATGTTGAAGAAAATATTGAGAATCCTATCCATGTAGTTGATGAGTTTGAAGACATTAGGAGGGGAGAAAGAATTCCTTTTACTGTTAGGGAGTGGTTTGCCTTGACTGATCATAATAGAGAAAGGGAAATCCAAGGGCTTGCACCTATTTATCCATGGGAAAACCGTCCTGCAGCATCTACTGTGGTTGAGACAAATGATGAATATGAAGCCTCCCACTATTCACACTATTCTGATGTAGATGATTCTTTGTCTCACTTATCTCTAGAAGATGGTAATTTAATTCAAGTCCATAATAATTCTTTAAGTTGGGAAGAGGATGCCTTACTTAATGATGCACCTAAAGGAGACTTTAATTTAAACAACCTTGTTATTTTTCAAACTCCTTCAGACTCTCAAAACCATGTTTTATCTGCATATCCTCATATCCCTAATATTCTTCTACCACCCGAGCCATCTAGTCATCATATTCATGATCCTTCTCACATTCCTAGTTCTTCTACATTTCATTATGAGTCAGCTTTTATTGGATTAGAAAACATGGTCATCCCAGTTCCTTCAGGGGAAGGCTCTAGTCATAATACTGTCATATCTCATGAGCCACCTCCCTTGGAAGAACATAGAGATTTATGGACTGTAGGAGAAGTTGTTAAAATAATTGTGTCTCCTCATGAGGAAGAGTCAAATGAAGTAGTCCAAGAGATAAGAGGAGAGGTTAGAGAAGTCCTTGTTGGCAGGATAGCTATTTCATTAGATGGTGGTTCACCCAGAGTTGATGCAGTTCCTTCTAGGAGGAGCTCAAGGATTTCCGCACCTCAACCGTGAAACCTTGCTGAAATCCACCCTATGCCTATTCGTAATATTGGAGTTATTCCTGAGTCTGTCAATAGAAACAGTTTTCCTACAGGAAGTCAAGTCATCATTCCTTACCATTTATTGCATGTAAGATCGGGACAGGATGATGACTTGTGGGTTGGACCTTTCACAGTAGAGCAATGCATCGATGGCATGTGCTTTCTAACCATTGGTAGTGGACGACGTATTTTATATCCTGTAAATCAGAGGGACTTAAGGGATCATATCCCTGATCCCACATAGTCGGGACTTATCCACTTGCCTTGCCTGGTAGGTTAGAATAGGTAGAAACTGAATAAGCCTGCTTGGGTAGTAATTACTTTTTCAGCCATTGAGTCCGGCACCTTTTTGTTTGTCTTTTTCTAAGCTCTTTTGAAGCTCCTAGTTTAACTGAGTACCTGTCATTTTTCTTTTCCTGCACAATAAAATTTCAAACTTTGCAAGTTATGTTAGTAGATTTACTTTCCATTGTTATATTTCATACATTTAAAATGTTCCTATAGAATAGATTGCATTTCAGTTTGATTTTATATTTTTCCCATACATGCTGCATGAGGTATTTTGATGTTTGTGAATGCAGATCCAGATGCAAATTAAAATGCAAAATAAAATAAAAAAAGCTGAAAGCAAAATGGTAGAGTGCTGGATCGAGGATTCGAGTAGTAGAGTTCGAGGACCAGAGATTCTGAGGTTCTCAAGCGCTCTTTTCAGCAGAGCACTTGTCCCAGCCGGAGCCAGATGTTATCACATATATAGTAGCCGGGATACCATACATTATTTTTCTGATTCGAGTACACTATTCAACCAGTTCCCTTACATTGAGATGCTGAGATGAGCATCTATTATGGATTACTATCAGATTTTGGACAGTATATATTCCCCATGCCATGACTGAGTCTCAGGACGCTCAGAGAGATGACCGATGTAGCTATTATACCATTTGTACAGAGCAGTCAGTAGTGCCCAGAGTTACAGTAGCAGTCTCAGAGGACAGATGATAGTTCAGAGGATGAGCATTCAGGTATATGACTCAGCAGGTATATCAGGGTGTTGTGGTTACATTGCTTTTATATTCATTCTTATAGCATGTCTTAGCAATTAGTGTCATGATCTAGCGATCATATAGATATGTGGACCTGGTTGATATTATTATATATATTCTATGTTCCCTACTCAGACTTAGAAGTTCATTATTCATACTCATTGGTTTTACCCTCCTTAGGGAGAATAGAGGTGATCATTCCACCATACCTTGGCTTGCTAGTGTTGGCTCCATTATTCATTGTCTTCATCCATCCATGACATACCTTTCAGTTTATCACCCTGACTTACTACTTGACTAGTGGCATGGAGGACTTTCCCCCACTGTAGCCTCTATGTTGGATGAGCTTCCCTGTTTACTGTGTCTCGGCTCTGAGTTGGTGACAAAACTTACCTATGGTGAGTTGGATTTCCTTGAGAAATCCCCCTAGTCACTAAAGTTGTGTTGGCTAAACTTGAAACTTTTAGTGCTGCCATAAATACAAAGTATGGGAAATGAAATGTTATATCTTGTATGAAAAGCCCATTCATGCAATGTGTTTCTAAACACACAGGAATGAAAGGCAAGCCAAATGAAAATGGCTATGAAATAAAATGCTATATCTTGTGTGAAATGTAAATACCTAGGTAAACAAGCTGTCTATGACACACCTAGAAGTGCTCAGGTAAACAAGTGCCTTAAAAACACACCTGCAGCAAAAATCCTAAATAAATGTAAATCTATGCAATGTGTTTATAAACACACGTAGATCAAAGGCTATGGAAACTTCAGGCCCAAAAAAAAATGGAACTCAAAAGCTATATCAAAATTATTGCTGGCCTCTTTTGTATTATGGATTGTACGCATCTGTTAAAGGTGAATAAATACTCTTTGAACAACTTATCCATTTGTGAGACACCGCCATTCCCTATGTTGTTGCTCATTCAGTATATGCTATGGTGTGTTTTCCCTTTTCCCATATCCAAAGTGTCACAATGTTGAGTCAATAAGTCATCCCTTGGCCTAGCCACTTAATTTTAAGCCTTCACCCTTCACTAGCAAATTGATCACAACTATGAAGTGAGTATGGTCTTGAAAGTCTAGTCCGAGTAATAATAATAATTAATGACATTATATATTTGTTGGTAGATCACCAGTAATGACTACTACTTGTTATAATTACTATTTGAATGAATTGTAGAGCATGCATTAACCTCTGACACTTTGCAGCAGCTTCCGATGATATGTTGAGTTATATTTGGTCATGTTGACTTGGTCAAACCTAGTTTGACCAAGGTCAACCGCAGGACATGAGATGGTTAGACCTTATGATGGAAGAGACAGATGATATATGGTCTATGTACATGTACAAGATGTTTCTATTCATCAGATACAGGGTTATGATGATGATTTATGGTTTTCAGCATTATTTGATCATTAGCAGATTATTATTATTTCCCCTGTTCGAGCATATTGGATATATTATATGATCATGCAGAGATCCATATGGTGGATGAGTACACCTCTTGGATAGATTTGGACTTTATGAGTCCAATGAGACAGTCTGTTTTCAGTTCCGGGTAGTTATAGTGATGATTGAGCCTCAGTAGGCTATCCTAGTGTAGTTTTGCTCTATCGGAGACCCTGTTAGAGTAGAGATGGATTTTATTTGGTTCACCTAGGCGCTGTGCATGGAGGGGGTGGTCTAGCCACTTGATTTTACCATATCACCCCCCTCCTAGACACACTGGTGCCCTCAGCTTGACAGCGCGGGCACTCCAGGAGGCACTTTGGGCAGTTTCACGCTTCCAGAGGCAGTTCAGAATTGGTAGAAATGGTTACAGAGGAATTCTATTTGGGCTACTGAGGCAATGTTATGGCATGGGATGATCAATGATGATGAGTGGGATGTCTTCCACACCTTCTCCAGTAGTTTCAGCTTCAACGGGACCCACATCCATCACTTATGGTATTTTCTGATGATTTATGGAGCCTCCTAAGGCTCACAATTTGTCCATAGAGGTACGATTTGGTACTTTTATGACTATTTTATTATTATTGTGCTATGGGGATTGACCAAGGGTGTCTAAAATTACCCCTTGGACCCACCATGGGCTAGTTGTTATATTTTGTCATCATGATTTGGTGGGATCCCCTCTCCTAGGGTGATTTTGTCCACTTATTGTTATATTTTATTAGTGATCCATGTATTTTATTGTTGATCTCATCTCAACCATTGATTAGATCTTTTGATCTTTTAATCTTAGCCACTCATTCAAAAAGTGGTTAGATTGTGGACTCTCTCCCTCCTATTTAAAGGAGAGAGCTTCTCATTGTAAAGGGGACTGGTGGCCCTGGATTATTGGAATAGAAAATTATTATTGCATCTATCTCCAGTGTTGTGGTGAATGTTTTTGGTGTTTGTTCGTTGATTCTTCCTTTGCACTGAGTTAGTGGAGATATTGTCTTGCCATAGAGATACAAGGTAAGGTGTAGCACAGTCTGGTTAGCATATAAGTTGTAAGGCTGCTTATAAGCTTAAAGCAGGGAGGGGGGGTGGAATTCTTAGCGAGAGAGTGCTTTATTAACTAAAAAGTGGAGGTTTCATATTTCATACAGTGTAGTAGAGCCTGATCCTTAATGCAAGAGACTTCGATGGATGGAGACTCCACCCGCGATTATACTCTATTAAATATGTCCACACTTTCATTTAACTTGTAATAGGGATCTTCCAGGTTGGTTATATTTCCCTAAGAGGTGTCATTTATAGTGCCTATCATGGTTGAGTAAAATCACTTTATTAGAGAGTTACACAAAAGTGATTAGCAGCTCACAAGGATTTTTTTTTGCTAGGTATCCTATAAGGGTGCAGGTTGGGGTCCCAAAAAAGGTTGCTGGAGTGTGGTACCACTATGATCAACATTACAAACGGACTCTTTAAAGATAGGTCTCTCGCAAGGGTGCTGCCAGGACCAGGATTTTTTACTCTACTAGGAGTATTACTTTTGTCTTATTAACACTGCACTAATTAATTTCCAAGAATCTTGATCCACCATTATGTAGGAATTTTTTATACTCTACTGTATAGGCTAGGGTTTTCCAGTGTCCTAAGGATAAGGGAGTGTTAAGTGCTATAGCTCTCTGATATACGTGCAGGGTCCAACAATAGTACTCAACCCAATATATCAGGGCACCCACACCCAAGCACCCATTTTTTGTACCATTTTTGCATCTACAGGTGGAGGCCGAATTCATTCAAGGAGGATGTATTGGTAGGGGAGGACCCTCCCTACTTCTTCTTTGGGTTGCTTCGTTGGTAACAGGGAGTATTACTATCCTAGGACCTTCTATTTCATGTTACATTTGCACTTCGCTTGTATTTCCTACATACTTGATCTTTCTTATTGAAATCGCTTTCCTTGGATTGACAGGTAGAGGAGGTCGCACTTGTGGGATAGGGCATCATTTCGGCAAGCAAATTCAACAATCTCTCATTTGACCTATGCGGGAGTCTTCCTCAACAACAAGGCATCTCATCCACTCACTCAGGTATCATCTCAAGGTAATTTCTCTTTCCATGATCTATCCATTTGTCTAAGTTACTTCAAACCCTAATTAATTAAAACCCCCATTTTACATTTTCTCAGATCTACTAAGATCTAGTGGATTCTTGGGTAAGACATTAAAAAACCACCTCTATAGTTTCCACGGATTCCCGGATCTATAGTTTGGTGAGGATTGGCCTCTATTTGACCCCCTTCCCAAGGCAACTTAGCCTCTCCAAGTGAGGTCGCACTCCTTGGCTTGGGTGAGTTAACCTAGATCTAGTACGTGGGTAGTTGAGATTTCATTTGATCTGCAATCTACATATCCAATAACCTACCCCTAGACCATCACTTTAGTGATTTATACCTTGTGGGCCCTATTCCACATTTTAAGGGTTAAACCCCATTTTGGACCACTTGGTGATATCTTCAATCTTAGATCTACTAAGATCTAACCCTTGGATCACCTTGATCTTTTAGATCCACATTGATACTAGCATAAACTACTTGGATCTAAATTTTGGTGGCCATTGGACTTGTCTTGATCCCATTTACCACACTTTTAACCCTCCTTGGGCAAGGTCGCACTTCTTGGGGGATTGAGTTTGTCCACTTGTAGGACATGGGTAGTTGATATTTTGGTGGATTTGGAATAAGCATACCTTGAAACCTATGTCTAGTATGTCATTTTGTGAAATCTTGCCTTGGGGGTATCATTCCTTGTTTTAAGGGATTGTGGTCCACTTAGGTCATATCATTAACTATTAGGTCTTGAAAGATCCAACCATCATACTTTTAGTAGCCCACTTGTCTTATGCTATAGGGGTCATGATCTACAAGTTAAGTTCTTTTTGACTCCATTCATCCCATTTCCCAAGGCACTGATCTTTCTCCAAGCTCATTCGACTTTCCTAGATTGTTCAGTTAACTTGTGGTTTGATCCCTGTTTTGGTTGCTTGAATCCCTTGACATTGTCATATCTTATAATCAAGCTTGTCATTGGTACTGGTTAGCCCCAATTCAATCCTTAAACTACCTTGCATTGGACATGGTTCCCAAGGCAGTGGATTTTTTCACAATTGACTAGTACTTTAATCCCGGATCTCATCTCAAATACTATATGTCACTCTCACATCAACAATGAACCAATGCTATACTCATTAAACCCCTTATTTATCTTGTGACCTTATCCTTAGATATAGGGTACACCATACACCTTACAATACTTCACTTATATTTGAATTTGATTCGGTGTTTTGGTTTGATCTCTCCTGTCAGGAGTAGATCTAGGTCTCCCCCTTTGTTGTCTAGGCTAGATAGCATAAAGTGAAGGTTGCCTCGATTGGCGTGACAACCATCTATTGGAAGTCGAGGTGATCGTGGTTGCACCTGTTGAGTCGCCCTTTCCTCCTGCCATCCATTAATGGATACATCCATAGGGGTAACTACAAGTTAGGTGATAATAGGTCCATCATCAATTATTGAATTGACCAATTGCTAAACTCTTGTGGACATGATACTTTAGATTGGACCCCATTGTATGGCATTGATTCTCACTTTGTTGATACATATAAAGAAATGGTTGTAAGAATTTTTTTTCTCAATTTCATCTATAGGATGTAATTCCATGCCATCTAGACCATCTTTGTATTCCTTAAATGGAACATGAGAAGGTGATTTGGGAGCGACATTCTAGCTCGGTGGCAAGGAATTTTCAGACAGTTCTAGACCTGCCAAAGTACTTCTATTAGCCCAAGCTCCACGGAGATTAGTGCATACATCATATAATGGATTATCTATGCCATTGCCAAGCCAATGATTAAGAAGAAAATGATGTTCACTCATTTCCTGCTATTGATAAACCTTTGGAGCTAATCTCCATGGACTTCGTGACTAGTTTGTTCTCAACCAAGCATGGTCATGAGTGTGTGTTTGTTGTTTTTTATAAGTTATCTAAGATGCTAATTTTGGCACCCCTTTAAGAAGAGAATTACAATAGAAGGTATTGCTAAGCTCTTCATGACGAATGTGTGGGTTGACTTTGAATTACCAAAGACCATAGTACATGATAGGCACAATAGGTTCTTGACTATCTTTTGGCCTTGCCTTTGTTCCATGATGGACATGATAGAGCAATGTTGTACATGCCAAGGTAGTCTTCAGCATGATCGTACATATCCTGACAATGTACAACTCAAAATATTCATTTACATAGGATGATAGTGCGATTTAGGTTTCACATAGCTATAATAGAACTCTTCATAAACCTCTTAGGCATATCCCCTTCTAGGTGTGATTAGGGTTCTAATGATTGGCCCTAGTTGATGTAGATTTTCCCATTACATCAACATAAGTATCTTCCCATGCTCATAGAGAAGCAAACAAACAAATTGGTTTTGAAACTAATTTAAAACATTTAATGACTGGTAGATGACATCCTATATCAAAGTTGTGGCAAGCACAATAAATGACATGATCACTATCAGGTTCAACATCACAATGTTGGTACCAAGGTGTTATTTCACTTGCAAAAAAACAACTTACAAGACCCAATAGGTTGATCAAACCACTCGCTATGAACCATACACCATCACTAGGTCGATGGGTGATAATGTCTTTTAGCATCATTTTTCCACCTTTCCTTGGCTTTGACTTTCATTAGGGAGGAGTTGTCACAATATGAGACAGGGGTTTTTGAAATCATGGTTAGTTGAGTGGTTTGAAACACATTTTAGAGTTTTCATTAAATAGGAAGATGAGTTGTGAGGGTAGGATATTTAAGATTGTAGATAGATAGTTTTGTATGGCAATGCTACTAGAGATGAGTATAAGATCTTTTAAGAGGACATCCCAATGAGTCTCTATCAATGGTTACAACCGAGTGAAGAGGCGCTGGAATACATTTAGAAGATGGAGAAGATAGTATAGTGGAATATTTAGAACCTTATTATGCTTTGGAAAGTAGATCGCCTGATAACCCAAGCAATGGATTATTGGGTGAGAACAATGGTAGAGGAGTTTGTTGTAGAAGAATTCTAATGATATTCAAAGGTGGAGGAAGAGTTGAAGTGGGGCGTAAGGATAAGATTGGTGACAAAAATCTAACCATGGATCAAAATACTAGTGATGTATGTTACCTTCTAAACCCATTAGTATGGCAATGTCAAAACCTTGCACCATGGGGGTGGTTGGAGTGGTTTTGACAATGTTGAGTGCATAGAAGAGACAATATCATGGGGGAAGCAAGAAATAGCGAGAGGGTTGAATATGCTCTAAGAAAGGCAAAGATCATAGACATATGTTGGCTTAATTGTATGTGTGTAGTTAAGGAGAAGAGTGAGAAATTGCAGAGGGAGGTCATCGACGAGGGAAGAAATGGAGGAAGATTACAAGAGTTGAAGAAACTCAACAAGTAAGAAGATTTAGCAAACCAATGGTTAAGATATTGAGGACTAACAATGGATGGGAGTCCAGTGAGGGGGTACAAGCAATGAATAAACACAAACACTCTCTTTGGGGAAGGAGGTTGTGATCCACACTGAACACCAACCACTTCAGTATTTGTAGAGATGTACTAAAACTATAATATGCAAGTAATTCTACGTGGATTAGATTTATACAACAGTTCCATCTAGTAATCAAGTACAAAAAATGAATTATAAAGAAAGTGACATATTTGTTATCTAGATCACCCCCACAACAAACTGTAGTTGTAGGGACGATAATGAATATTGTACCCCACAACCATGAAGTTCTGGGAAAGTAATATCTAAAGGATGCATGCTTTGAAGATGTGTTTTATGACTCTCTTTGGGGAAGGAGGTTGTGATCCACACTGAACACCAAACACTTTAGTATTTGTAGAGATGTACTTAAACTATAGTATGCAAGGAATTCTAGATGGATTAGATTTATACAACAGTTCCATCTAGTAATCAAGTACAATAAATGAATTACAAACAAAGTGACATATTTGTTATCTAGATCACCCCCATAACAAACTATAGTTGTAGGGATGATAATGAATATTGTACCCCACAACCATGAAGTTTTGGGAAAGTAATATCTAAAGGATGCATGCTTTGAAGATGTGTTTTATGAATTGATGTGGGGAGAAGTTGTTTATTCAGAAGAGGAATACCATCTTCAAGGTGGACAACTTGACAAATTAGACAAGTTGTGCATACCACATGAGAGAAGGATTTAGTTTATCAAAGAAGTTCATACTTCCAAAATTGTTGGAAATTCAAAAGTGAGAAATACTATGGAGAATCTATAGATAATTGTTGATTGGCCAAACATGCAAGAATGTTTTGTTAATTTCATAAGAGATTGTGTTCTTTGTAGTACTAGCAAACCAATCAACCGGAAACTTGGGTTCTACATGCCATTACCAATTCCCATTCATCAATGGGAACAAAAGAACCAATCTAAAAGTGTATCTTCACAAAACGAGTTATAAATATAATTGATCCTTTGCATGGGACATTTTTTACATTTAACATAACATCCATCTTGGACTTTCTTAGATTTTACAAAGTATTTTGTTGTGGTTCTCCAACTTCTGCAAATTTCTTACAAGCACGATTCATACACATACATCAATAATATAAGTGCCATGTCCAAAGTTAAATAGGAACTTGGTGCTTTTAACTAAGTTGATATCTGTCATTCACTAATATTACTTGGATTTCTAATTGTAAGCTCTTCATATATATATTTTAGTGTAATTTATATGTAAATTCCCTTTTGGTAGTGGGCATAAAATGGTGGGGAACAATGTTTCATTGCGTATAAAATGGCTGCCATATTGTTTTGAATTATTGAAACTATATTACTTTTTTGAAGGTTGGATTTTTGCTAAAATATAAGAGCACACTTTACATGATTTAACCTTAAGTGCAAAATACAATTTTAACCTTAAGTGCAAAATACAATTCAATTGTGTTACAGAAATTGGGAGGAGTTAAAATGGAAAATATAATTTTGGCAAGAGGGGACTATGTTGACCTAATTAATGGTCAAGTTATTGGGCTTGGAAGGGATGAAGAGACTAAAACTTATTATGGTAGAAAGGGTTAATATAGGATATGTTATGATTTTGATAATTGATGCCATTGAAACACATTTGATTGTGGAAGATGTTGATGAAGGGGGCATACATCCATGCAAGATCATGGATTTGAGGCATACCAAAGGTAAATTCAAATCTTGAAGTATGTGTTAAGTGTTATTGATAGTACATTGAATTTTTTTTTTAAAGCAAATGCTAAGTTTCTTTAATTTGGTGTACAGGTACAAATGTCTCTTCTGCATTTTCTATAGGAGACAAGGTAGATCCTCTGCAACGTGGAGTGAACGTAGATCCTGTAATTATATTTTCCAATTGTAGTTTCACTAATTATTATAAAAATAAAATAAATGATTTGAATGGTGGTTCAATGTATGCATGTAAGACTTATTCAATAAAAATAAAATAAAAGCATTAGATTGGTGTATTTGTTAACATATCATTAATTTGTTCACTCCTTGTAGAGTTCCATTTGTATGCAAATGGAAAAAATGATAATAAATAGGAATTACATGAATTTTTAAAATGTTTTTAAATATTATGTTTTGATGTTCTTAATTAATGAATTGGAGCTATGTTAATGTCATATATGTGGTTGCAGTGTAGATGGGAATTAATATCAATCGAAAGGTGTTGTTGATCTTTGAAATGGAAGGAGTGTTCTTATCATCATACACTAGAGATGAACCAAATTGTCATATTCAAAGAAAACCAAATTATGATGTTGCAATATGGACATTAAATGTCATTGATAAGTACATTTGACACATGAAAAATCAAATATTGATATAAGGGACTTTGGATTCACATGGGGTAGGTCCCGTTGTTGTTTGCAAACAAAATTCAAAGCAGAGAGTATAATACAATTTTATGAGAAAATGTTGAGCGATGTGTGGTCCCAGTATGGAGATTAATACGGAGAATCAAATGTATTGTTAATAGATACATCAAATCCCACTTCTCAATTTGTTGGATATTGGTCAAAACATATCTTGATAAAGGCCTATATAGGAGAAGAGCAAGATACTTGGCTTATGCAAGTTTTATTCCCCTTTCTTAAGACACAGACAGATGGCTACCAGAAATCTACTCAATTCTCAAAACAATGCTATTATAAACGACAATGTTAAAACAATGGAGAAATGTAACCAACCTCGATCCATCGTTTGATGTAGATCCTCGTTGGAGCTTTCAATCCGCGCACGTCCAAGCACTTGTAATATGCAAATTAGTCTTGACAACAAATATCTAACAAGTACATGTGATATATAAATAACATTAACATCAGCAATAACAATGGTCCATAATATCATAAGCAAATGCAACCCAATGTATAATAAATGACATTCACACCATGAATGGATGAGAATATGAGTATTTCTATTAATGAACAAGAAGAAGTACAAAGTGATACGACCTCTTGCCGGAAACCAATCTGAACCAAGATCTAGATCAATCCACTTGTGCCTCCACCACTTCAATCCTCCATGAATGGCAAACTCAAACTAGAAAAAAGTTTGGAAGGTGAACATAATTGGTTCACAACTACAAGGATCAATGAGTGCAGACTCAATATAGGGCAAAAATCCACTAGAGTGCCTTTACTATTCTCCTCTTTCTCCCATCCATAAGCCATATGTGCTCAATATATAGTCCTCTCAAAGGTAGGTGAAAGGACTCATCGAGACGTTACTTGGGCAGATGGAGAGCCAAAGGTCACCCAATGACCGCTTTTTGGGAGTAAAAAGTAATAAAATAGTGGTTTTTACCATTTTACTTGATACCTGCGGGCTATAGGGATGCAACTCGCAGGTATGCCTGCTATAGTGATGCAATATGCGGGTAGGAACAAAAATAGGATAGACTGGTATCACTGAAGGATGAAAATGGATCTGAGTCACTGAAATGGATCCTACAGGCCAAAGAATGTTGATGCTCATGGGGTGGAATATTTCTGTGTAACAGATGCCCCCTAATGTGTGAGGTCAGAGACTAAAAGTGGTACCATGGCCGAAATACATTATAAAATTCAGAAGTGGAGTGATGGAGACATAAGTGGAAATAATGGATCACTCGTCATAATACAATAGTATCTCTGAATACATGTCGGTATAGTACAACAATCTGATACAATGGCCATGAATAGGCAGTACATAAGTAGATACATGTCATAAGTGATCATCGCCATGATCCCTCTACAGTAAGATATGGTCTTCTGCTGAAAAGAAGACAACTGGTGCAAACTGGAGGTACAAACTGCTGAAATCTGAGAGGTGATATCTCATATGTAAAGTTAAAGTCATATGTAGCATACTGAATGCCACAATCGCCTGGGGTCATCTACACAAGTCTTCGACGGTGCAAGTCCCATCAAGTGAATAAAGGAGTTGGGGTCGAACCTGATGAGACATCGTCTGATTACCGGTCATTGATGTATACCGTTAACAGACGCGAGATGACCCACCGATAATGAAAATGGGCATCAAGGCACAGAGTACAATCATCAAAGTGTGAATAAATGGGTTGAAGTCGAACACTCGGATGAATCCATCGATCAGGGGACATTGATGTATTCCCAAATCTGTTGATGGCGAGAGAACCTACCACTAATGACTGCAAGCCTCAAGGTACTCAACCGAACTCTAAGCCTCAAGTCCCGGAATAAATGAGTTGAGGTCTACGGAACGAGACTCGCTGGAAGGAGGGCATTAAGGCATCCCCCATCAACCAACACAAGGTACCAGCAATGCTGAAAGATTTGGAAGATCTCAGGTGAAACAGACTGACTCAATAAGGATGGCCGACATGAAATAGTCAAGATATCTGAGGAGTGGCCGACACTGGTTTCAGGACTTCCTTTGAACAAGAGCATGAGCAGATGGATAGACTCAGGAAGCATAGAATCGACATAAACTATGCAATGCAGGAGGCATTACAGAGGGCTCCATAATGACTGGAAGCTTAACCAATCGGTGGAGAAAAATGAGAAACAAGTACAACTCCTAAGGCCCAACTATAGTCCCGACTCATAATGTATGGAGTGGAATGAATGCTCTATTCAAAGGCGACACAACAACTGCCAACAAGAAATAATGACCATAATCCCATCCGGCTTTTTGGAATATTTGATTTTTTTTGTCTTTTTCATATTTGGGAAAAGGTTGAAAAAGAATAAAATTGCTTATAGTACAACAAGTGAGGGAACGAGTGTCAAATAGCTAGCAGACTAGTCCCAAGCAGTGGAACATACCTATTCTCAATGCAAGGAAGTGCGTGCAGGATGTGGACACTCGAGGGTGTGTTCCCTTAGGGTCAAAGGGTCATCAAATTGTGAAGGGAAAATATATAAGCTTTGCAGGGCTCGACAGGGAAAAGTGCTCAGGCACCAGGCTATCAACTGAGTAAGCGGGAGCTGGCACAAGGCTCAAGCGGCAAGCAGGATGATGCAATGCAATCACAACATGATATAACTGAGAAGTCTTTTTTCGTAAAGTTAGTCTCCTCACCCGAAAAAGTGTAAAACAATGAGAGAAGAACTCTTCTAGTCACGTATGACTAGAGTATACCTTTTTCGTAATTAATACACAAAGGTCCGGAAAAGGGGTAAAATTATACCTAAGTGAATGTCGCTTCAAATCTTTTAACGAGTCTGAAATGACAAGTATACTCGGCAATCTTGTTTGATTTTGAAAAAGTCTAACAAGGGCTTAAAAAAGACTTTATAAAAATCTCTTCCGTAAAGGTTTAATGAGCCCGAAAAAGTAAACTCGTGACCTCCTTACTGTTTTTAACAAGCTCAAAGGAGATATGGAAGAATGCTCATAATGAGAGCAGACGAGTGTCAGGGATATGCGAGACTAGTTCCAAGCGCATGGGACAAAGATATGCATAATGCAAGGAACATGAGCAAGATAAGGACACTCAGGGGGTGTCTGCGAATTCAGAGGGGAATGAGATCTATGATAAAGATCCCCCCACGGCTTATCATCACCACCCATGGCCTCAAAAAGAACTCCATCTGAAGGTAGGATACCATCGAGGCAATCATGTGAACAAGATAGGTTAGCTGCCAAAACTGGCAGCATAACGGGAGCTTCCTCAACTGTCTGGGAAGAAGAGAGATCTGGATCTGCAGTGGTTTGTTGGATATGATTGTAAGTGAGCTCCGCTACAGATAAAGGCATAGACATCCCGACGTGTGCAATGTCTCCAGACATAGAATCTGCAGATGGAAAAATCCATGGATCACCACAATAGGAAGTCCGGAATGGCATACTATTCGAAGGAGGAGGCGCACTGTCGGAAATGGTTCCAATAAAATTCACAGGTGTAGAATGGTTAAAAGTTCCCATCAACGAGGGGTACATTCCAACACCTATGTTCCCAGTTGTCAACTGAGAATCAGAAACTTGCGGGACTACTGATCCCGTAGATGCTGTGGAAGGAGTGCCAACATAATCCAGCTGATCGATCGTCATAATCTTGCCTTCATGGGGAAAGCAAATAACTCGAAATACAGTAGACGCGACAACCTTCATAGCGTACATCCAGTTCCGACCCAGTAAAAGGTTGTAGTCGATGGGCGCATCAACCACTTCGACTTCAATAGGCACAGACTTACCTCCCAAGGAGACAACAAGGGAAGGGATAATTCCATGCAGCGTAAAAGATCTACCGTCGAATGCAGTGAGTGTAGTTCTAGACGCGAGTAGGGGAGGAGAGCCAAGAGCTTTCCAACAAGTCAACGACATTACTGACGCGGAAGCACCTTCATCAACCATAGTACGTTTGACGAAGCTCTTAAGGCAAACCACCTGGATTTGAAAAGCCACATGGTAAGGAAAGCGAGGTTGGACATCAGTAGTATCGAACTTGATAACACTAGGACTTCCCCCATCTTGAACTCCTAACACACTCAAAAGGGCATGCTTCTGAGAAGCACAGGCTTGCAAAACTTCAAGAGCCGACATGGCACACGGAGTTTGGCCCAAATATTCTACGGTGGAGTAGTTCTGGGCGGCTCGAGCATTAGGATTATGCGTAGAGCGCTTGAGAACACCTTTCGATATCCGCGGCATAATAGAAGGCTTCTCGATATGCAAGGAATTATCAGGAGGAGGGGGAGGCTCATTCTCCAAATTTGGTTGTGGTGCACCATAATCACGTTGATGAGTAGCAACACAAACCTCCGACTGAACCATATTCACGCATCCGTAACCACTGGTATTGGAAGAAGACATTGTTGTTTCATTAGTACCATAACCAGTGGTGGGAGCATGCGAAGCCATGTTTTGGTGATGAGGTAGGGGATCCTTCAACACAGCTGGGCTCTGTGCCAAATGCTTCGATGCTTCTTCAATACGAGGACATAAGTGATTAAGATGATCCTCCCCACAAAGCTTGCAAGGGAATTTCACCTTACGCCTAGGTTTAGGATCCTCGCCAGCATTACCGCCTTCCCGAAGAGGGTTGGCATTCTCTTTATGAGGAGTATTACGATTGCTATTATTGTTACTTCCATTGTTTCCACCCCTACGATTATTTCTCCCCTTTTTCTTACCACCAGGTTGCTGGTTACCCGACGGTTTCGTTGATTGCACATTGTGTACATCAGACGATGGAGTGGAAGTGGACAAGGTATGAACCTGTCCGGGTGCAGACTGGTTTAGCAACAAATTTTGCATTTGATTAGCTACCAAGTCTACAGGGAGAGTGCATGCGGACCCCACGATGCCATCGGCATGTGGTCCAGGAACTGACGTGGGCTCATGTCTTGTTCTCGGTGCATCAGGAATAATGTCATACAAAATGTCAGACTGAGAATAAAGAAGATCTAACTGCTGGACTTTCAAGATAGCTTGCTCCTCAGTCATAATGTCGGACATCAAAACATCCTTAGCAATATATGCAAGTAAATACTTGAGGAACCATTCCAACAGGAACTCTGGAGGAATGTTGGCTTTCACTAATCTCTTCCGCTGACGCCACTCTTGAACGTGGTCAGAAATATGTGTGGCCTTATTCTGACGGAAGGTGGAAAACAACTCAGTACCAGTATCATAACGAACCGGCAACTGGAAATGGTCTAAGAAAACCAAAGCAATCTCGTTGAAACCCTTATAGGTGTTTCCGGGCAACTCCACATACCATTTCGCAGCTGCCCCCGTGAGGGTGCGTTGAAATAGGCGTAATTGAATGGAATCATGATTCAAAGAGTTGGAGGAGCACCAAAGGTGAAATGTCGTGACATGATCTCCCGGGTCCTCACCACCTTTCCCCTCAAAATTTGGAATGTCCGAAGGGATCTTGGTAGGGACCGGGGGCCAAGTAGGGTCGTGACACACTGGATCATTCGTGAGCTTCGAAAGATCTGGGAGATTCAAGTGTGCAAGGAACAGGAGCTGCGGCTGGAAAGCTTGATTATAAGCTCCCATAAAAGGTTGATTGAATGGAACTGTGTTGTACGATGGACCAAAAGCTTGACCATGAGGGTTAAACTGCTGATACAGAGGACCTGACGGCCCATAAGCTTTCCCATGGCCATAAGATGGATAACCTCCCCCTGCCTGACCCATTTGAGAGTAAGCACGTATATGTGCATTTTGAGCACCATATTGGGGTGGTGGGTGATACTGGTGGCCAGCACCGACTGTGTTGTAGTAAGGGTTGCCACCATGGGTATGGGGCATGTATGTACTATTCATAGTGGGAATCGTGTTGTATTGACCGTAATGGTATGGTATGTTCCCACCCCCAATATTAGGATTAGCTTGAGCAGTCGTGTGATGACCATAAGCATGAGAAGTATTCCCAGGTCCAATATGGGTGTGACCAGTAGCAGGGTTGGTGGTGTGATGTCCATATGGATAGGAAATATTCCCACCCCCTACATTACTATTACTAGTGGCAGTAGTGGACGCAAAAGTATGCGGTAAGTGTCCACCCCCGTGGTTGGGAGGAACGGTATCATGTGCAAAAGTGGTCCTAGGTTGACGAGTAGCGACATGTGTACTAGGTGGTGGATGGCGAGTCGTGCTTCGGACAACATTCCGACTAGGTTGCGTATTCCTAGGAGGTGGTCGCGTTCCAACATTGGCATGGTTAGGAATCGGACCAGTCCCCATACTATGTGAGTGGGTGGATAACGTAGTGCCCCCAGCTAGGGTAGTGCCCCCAGTGGGTATAGTATGGCTAACACTTTGACTAGTGCCAGCATGAGTACCAACCATAGTGGAAGGTTCGACAGTATTGTGACTAGGCATACCAAAAGAGAGTGCAGTGGGGTTGACCATAGGGTTGGAATCATCATGAGTCTCAGGCCTCCTATATCTAGAATCGCGTGGAAACGAAGGAACGAAAGGCTCGTCCTGTTTTTCCTCCTCGGGTAAGTCGGGCATCCCGTAAAGATAATTATCCAAATTTGAAGGATCAAACGGATCCCGGTCAAGTGGATTAGGCCAAATAGAACCAGGTTGAGTTGCAGGTGGATCACCTCCCCAATCCTCATGAGGAGTCTGGGGATCGGAAATGTGTTCAACTCTACCCGAAGGAGTAGAAAGGTCTTTCTTGATATCGGGATGTGTAGCCATGTAATCCTCAATGTAAGTCGTGTAAGAATCTGAAGTTTCAGAGGGATCCCTCCGACGTCCTCTAGTAATGCGTTGTGTAACCAAAGCTGGCTTTAAACCAACCAAACAACGGGACCGACAGAGTGTAAGGCTCCGCGCCACATTCTCTCCGGAGAGAAACACAGCATCTCCTAAAGGCCAACTATCGATCAAACAACAGTAAATCAAAAGCACACACCTAGAGAATCTACAGCCAAGAGCAGACAAACAGAGTGGCTAAATGAGCTCCCGACACTAGAGCCGGTATGTCTTGCCTAGGAGAGGCTTGAGACTCCCAAACTATAGCCGGAGGTAACAGAATCAGTTATAGAGACACCCAGGCTTCACTATGTCAACAGGGTCAAGTCCACTGCACGAACACAACTGTGATGTCCAATCCCTATCTGACTCAGGACACAAACAGCATAACCACTGCAAGTACCCTGTGCGGTACCTAGGTAAGGAAACTATGTCTACCGCAATATAACCAATGCTTAGGGGAACAGTCGCAGGTGGGACCCGTCGTATGGGCAGGGTAGCTAAGCCAGAAGCATAAGAGGACGAACCTCCGGTACCCCTAGATACGAACAAATCCTGGATATATCTCCAACGTTCAGCCGGTATCAGAGGGATATCTCCTCAACCAACCTCCCGTGACCTCCTGCTTAACTCTGGTTTGAGTAGAGCTTTCCTGAGAACACCGATCTATACCATGGATTCCTCCACTCCCTGGTCAGACACCTAATGTTTCGTTCAATAGTCTTGGATTGTTAACTCACAATGATCTATTCTAAGACTCTAAACCTATGCTAGTTGGTGTACCCTATAAATAAAATAAGTCTAATCAATTTTATGATTAAGCGTTAATTTTAGTGGCTGTGATTACTCAAGGGATATGGTCGTGAAACTAGTGATGTGTAGACTCAATAATATGCACCATTGTCCAATCCTAGACTCAACTATCCAATAAAACAATGTCACTAATATGCAAAATCAACCAATAGTTCTGAAATAAATATGCAAACTTTTATCTTTTCAATGCACAAGCAGAACTTAAAATGAAGGCAACAAGCACTCAATGCAAAATGCAGTACATGGAAATAAAATATTTTTGTATTTTCTCTTATAAACAGAAAGGAAAATGCAAAAACTAAATGAATGTTTTTGTATTTTTTTCAATATATATGGAATGAAAAAATGCAAGGCAATTCCTACTATTTAGTCACTGAAGTGATGAGAAGATCACTAAGACAACCCAGCAGATCCTAAACAGCAAGACTCAGCCAAAAGGAAGAGCTCAAAAGGAAGAAACCAAGAGGTTAAAACCAAAGATTGGTAAAAAACCAAGAAGGCTCAACCAAGAGAAACGAAGAGATCTGGTCACAACCAAGGCATGAAACAGTCAAGAAAGAGGCCAACAAAGACTCAGGAATCAACCAAACTCACCCAGCAACAACTAATAGCCATAAACCAACAAAAGCCGAAGTCACACGCTACTATCGAAGGAATAACTGTGGGTACCTGCGAGCAGTAGAGTAAACAGAGGCGGGTAGACGAGGGCAGAACTTAGCCAGCCCGCGGGTGAGGAACATCAAATGGTCAAACAGAGAGTCTAGAGGCTCAGAAAAAGCAAGTTTTCTACAGTTTATCTTAACGGCCAATCAGTGACACAGAGCTTCGATAAACAACAACTCTAAATATGGACTAATGCTAACTTTTTTTCCCAAACATGGATGTTTTCCCCAGCGGAGTCGCCATTTCTGTATTGGAGAAAACTCACTATGGCTTGGGAATACCACAACAGACAGATGACTACCAGAAATCTACTCAAATCTCAAAACAATGCTATTATAAACGACAATGTTAAAACAATGGAGAAATGTAACCAACCTCGATCCATCGTTTGATGTAGATCCCCGTTGGAGCTTTCAATCCGCGCACGTCCAAGCACTTGTAATCTGCAAATTAGTCTTGACAACAAATATCTAATAAGTACATGTGATATATAAATAACATTAACATAATCAATAACAATGGTCCATAATATCATAAGCAAATGCAACCCAATGTATAATAAATGACATTCACACCATGAATGGATGAGAATATGAGTATTTCTATTAATGAACAAGAAGAAGTACAAAGTGATACGACCTCTTGCCGGCAACCAATCTGAACCAAGATCTAGATCAATCCACTTGTGCCTCCACCACTTCAATCCTCCATGAATGGCAAACTCAAACTAGAAAGTTGTTTGGAAGGTGAACATAACTAGTTCACAACTACAAGGATCAATGAGTGCAGACTCAAGATAGGGCAAAAATCCACTAGAGTGCCTTTACTATTCTCCTCTTTCTCCCGTCCATAATCCATATGTGCTCAATATATAGTCCTCTCAAAGGTAGGTGAAAGGACTCATCGAGACGTTACTTGGGCAGATGGAGAGCCAAAGGTCACCCAATGACCGCTTTTTGGGAGTAAAAAGTAATAAAATAGTGGTTTTTACCATTTTACTTGATACCCGCGGGCTATAGGGATGCAACTCGCGGGTACGCATGCTATAGTGATGCAACATGCGGGTAGGAACAAAAATAGGATAGACTGGTATCACTGAAGGATGAAAATGGATCCAAGTCACTAAAATGGATCCTACAGGCCAAAGAATGTTGATGCTCACAGGGTGGAAGATTTCTGTGTAACAGTTGCATTTCTAAAAAATCATTTAATTCATAATGAGTTTTAAGTGGACTATTCAGAGTCATTCGAGAAGTGCCATAGATGGATTATGTTTTTGAACTTTCTGAACTATAAGGCATCTGATTTCATTGTCCAATGATAACTTTTTCTAAAGTTGTACTTTTAAATCAATTGAAATCATCCCATATATGCCAACAAGGAACGGAGTTATTTTATTGACTTTTAATTAATTATATGCATGAATATGAGATAATAAATGTGATACATAAATTTTGAAGTAAAACTACATATAAACTAGTATGATGTGTTTTTTTCTAAAAAAATCTTAGAATTTCTTGATAATGAGTGTTAAGTCGATTATTCATTCTAAATTTGGGAGATGGGTCATGGATGAATGACTTCAAACTCTTGCTTGCCTTGAATATATTAGATAGAGAACCGCTTGCAACATAGCATGAAATTAATATGTTTGCAGTTTCATTGGATTATTTTTATATAATATATCTCATTATCTCACCATTCTTAACATTTAACAAATTAAGGATATTCATACACGCATAATTATTTATGGCCTACCCATCTAATTCTAATTGAGACAATATTTTCTTTTGAATGGTTGATTACTAAAGTTCTACTAGAAGTAATACAAAATTTTTAATTGAGTAAATAGTTCCCTGGATTAGTCATGAGATGGGAGAATCACATGTCATATATGAATGACTTTTAATACACACTTAATCTTGAATATCAATATCTTAATTGATAGCTTATTTGTAGTTACTTTAAATCATTAATAATCAAAGAACATGGGGACATATACAAAGTTCGACTAAAGTTCATGAAAAATGTGTTTCAACATCTATCTTTTATCCAATACATTTAAAATTCATAATCATTTTCTCCTATTGGTGAAAGTAATGCTCAAACATGTTTTTTTCTATGGTTGGTTGGAACTATTACATCAAGTTATTAGTTTTGAAAAATCAACAATGTTGACAATGAGAGATTGATAGTCCCATGCTACCTTATGTACCGCTCTTTGAAGACCTAGTTGCCTCCAATGTTCACTTGTCCGTGTTAGTTGGCTCTTAGAAGCCACTTGTTTATTTCAGTTTGTGACATTGCCCATCATAATGGATTGACTTGAATCTTCATTTGAACACTCTTAGTTGATGAACTTGGCTTGAGTGGAGATAGATTAATGGAACCCAACCTTCTTTAAATACCCAAAGTAACAATGCCTAGCATTAATATACACGAGACATTTAAGAGATAGGTTCATATATTTCTTTCTTAGACCACCTCCACCACTATTGAAATGATCACTTCCTCCCTTGTGCTTCCTATTTAAGGCACTATGAGGTAGGAAATTTAACACAAAAAACATATTACTAAGCTTTTAGTAGACTTTTTTCAATTTAGACAATGCAAATGAGGCACCTTCCCTCCACTTATGAGATCCTCACAACACCACTGTTTGATCATCAACACCACACCTTGAGGTTGCGGGAAAGGGGGTACTTGGAGTCGTCATGCATCAGATTCAAATGTTGAGTTTGGTCTATCATCTACAACTATAATATCATACTTGGTTATCCAACATTATTACTAATATGACTTTAGCTCCGATTGATTTCTTATAATAGTTGCTTTCACACTCCTATTGTGTATTAATACTGTTGTACTTAGCAGTCCCATGTTTTACATGTTCATGGTCACTGGTTGGTTTCAAGACATTACTAAAAGTATTTTTATGTTATTTTATCTTAACTTGATATGGTGATTTACAAATAACTTATTGCTGATGAAGTCCTCATGTTTTACCTTCCATTTGTGCTATCTTATTTTTGTATATAACATAATTTGATTGTATAAATCTTTCTGCTACTTCGATCACCTCGAATATAGATAAATAATGTTTTGCAGTATTATAATATGTAATTATGTGTGCAACTTCATTGGATTATTCCTATATAATATATTTCAATGTCTCAAAGATCTTAACATTTAGAAAATTAGTTATATTCATAGATTCATCATGATTTATGTCCTACCCATCTAGTTCTAATTGAGATTTAATATTTCCTTTTGAATGCATGGATACTAAAGTTTTACTTTGAACTAATTAAAAAACATTAATTGAGGAAATAATTCACTAGATTAACTCTTCCAAATTTTATGGAATAGTTCTTTGAGTTGATTTTTCTAGATTTAATAGAATATATATTTAGAGATTTACAAAAAACTCAATGTGGATGAAGTCCTTGTAATAAATTTTTTCCAAGTTTAATGAAATATATGTTACAACCTTGAGCTACGCCAATTGTGTACTTTTTTTCAAAATTGTTTTATTATTGTTGCAAGGAATTTTTGTTGGGTATCATTTATGAGTTAATTTAATTTCATTGTTTTTCAAATTCCACTTGTTAAATGTATTTATTTATTTCTATTTTAATTTTACTTTTATATTTTGATTGATATGTTTCTTTATTAAATATATTTTTAACTCTTTTTATTGTTTTTATTTTATTTTATTTTTATCAATAGAATCTTTATTTTATTTTTAAAATTATTTACTTATTCTTTATGGTGATTTTTCTCTACATGATAGATTTATAATTATAAATTAATGGTTTTGAAATTAATTTTTCTTGGTCTTTTCAAAATTTATAAAATACAAAATTAAATTGTAAATATGTCTTCATATCTAGAATCACGATTTAACAAATTTATTAAGAATGTAAAATTATGTTTTAAATAGATACTTCACTTTTTCTAAAAAGCTATTGATAATAACAATGGTGTTGATGATTATCCATTTCATCTTAAGAAATGTTGAAGTTTATTTGAAAATGAGTTCTTAATAAAAAAATGGGGGTGGCTCGAAATTATTATTGGTCCCCTAAGCATAGAGCAACAAAAGTGTTTGCATGGTATGGATTGGCGTAGATATGAAAAATGTCCTTTGGAGTGGTTCAAGGGGAACGCCATAAATCCTCCCCGCCCTCTTGTACCTCTCCCACATTTTAGTTGTTTAAAGAGTGTTGAATGTATTGATGTTGAAGAGATGGGTATTCATGGCTCAAATCGGATTTCTTCCAGTCATTTTAAAACCATGTGGTTGTTAGCTATGGTGGGATTTGGGTCTGTTCCGTGTTAGGATACTTCATTTGTATGAAACATGGAATTGGTCAGCATCGAAGTATAAATCGAGTCAAGTTTAGTTCCAACAATCGCCCTAATAATTGCCTTCAACGCTGAATACGAATCATTGATTGAGTTAGGCTAAGTCAAGGACAGATCTGCAACTATTCGCACTGATGTTGAATATGGTTTTGAAAGGCCATATGAAATAAACAAGAAAGAAAGAATCCTTAGAGAAACCATACAGATGGACATAAAACATATCGAAAAAGGAAAAAAATGATGTCGAAGAGGATTGGTAGTGTGGGAGGTAATGGATAAGATCTTTGTATGAAGGCTATGGATTCATGTTCGACTTTTGAGAGTTTAATAAAAACATTGTAAGTGAGAAGCGCTACATGTTAATTTTTATTTAAAAAATCCATATATTTCAATATTTCTTATTTATAACCAACTACATATTTAGTATGGTTGGCATATGTGGAACAATGTAATTTTAAAATTTTTTAAGTAATGGCATCGACCGACGTATATCAACCACTTATAATTCCATGGTTCACTAGGTTTGACTATTGTCTATTAAGCCTAACCATGTTTGATTATGTTTAATTTGGCTGGCCATGGTTGATTATGATTGGCTTCAATCAACCACGGTTTACTATCTTTGGTTTTGGTCAACGTTGCTTGAATATGTTTGACTATGGTTGATTTGGTTAAACGTGGTTGATTGCAGATAACCACGGTTAAAAATGACCAACGATGGTTAATTGTAGTGAACGATGCTAGACTATAGTTGAAATTCAATTGAACTTGCTTGACCATGCTTAATACATGATTTGCTATACAATTAACCATTTTTTTAACTATAGTTGACTATGGTTTACCATGCTTCATAATGGTCGACCACGGTTGATTATTGTTGACTTTGATTGGCCATGGTTGTCCATGTTTAGCTAAGGTTTCCCATCTTGGACTATGTTTATCTATTATTGACGAGGATTGACCATGTTCAATTTTGGTGAACTTTGGTACGTTTAACTTTGGTTTGCTATGATTGGCTTTCCTTGACTGTACTTGGTTATGATTGACATTCAAATAACTGTTGCTAACCATAGTTGATTATGGTTGACCATTGTTTTAATATGCAGATTGAATATGGCTAACCATGGATTTATGGTTGATAATGCTTAACCGTGTTTGATTATTGTTCACCACATTCGACCATGGTTGATGATGTTTGATTATGGTTAAATATGATTTGCTATAGTTAATTACGATGTTAACTATGTTTGACCATGGCAGACTTTGATTGAGTTTGGTTGGTCATGTTTGAACGATGTTTTACAGTGGTTCACTATGGACAGAACATAGCTATGGTTTAATATGGTTGACTATGGATGATTAACCATGTGAACTATGGTTGAATTTGGTTGACTATACTTATGTTGATGACAACATTACATCATACTTGAAATAACGTTTTATAACTAAAATAACAATAAAAATAACTATCTTAAATATTTTTCATTTTACGTTAAATTGAAATGACAATAATAATACTTTAAGTATTTTAAATCTCATTTTTTTCAAAGTTGCAAATCTGATAATTTAATTAATTATATAAATAAAATTGAATCCCATTATAAAACATAGTTTTCTAAATTTAAGATCTAATATTTTTATTTATGTACTTATTATGAAATGAACCAATTATGAAGTGTACAATGTACTTATTCAATTAGAAATGTATATAAAAATACTATTTTGATTAAAAACCATAAATTGTGCAATTTAATTGAAAACAAAACCATATGATAATTCATTTTGAAATGAAACCATATAGAAAACCAATTTAAATAATGTAATAATTATTTTTGAAATAAAATAAATTAATAACATACATAAATCTTATTTTTAAACATTTTTTAATTTTGTTTATTTGAAATAGAGTCAACTAATTTATATAATTTTGTTTTGAAATAAAAACAAATTAATTTGCAAGTATATGACATACAAATTACAAATTTGAAATCAAATTACTTTTAAATCTTATTTTAAAATATAATTTTTTTACTATGTTTCGATTTTACTTTGACACAAGTGGTAAACATAATTTCAAATGCATAAAATCAAATTGAATCTCATCCTATAATATATATATATATATATATCACTATTTTTATTTTATTTTATTTTGACATACAATACCTACAATAATGAAATGAAAACATGGCAATTTAACTAATTCAAGAGTTAGAGGTTTATCTAATTTGAATTACATAAAAAAAATGTATAAATCTCATTTAGTTTCTAGAATATAACATAATGAAGAAATTGTGCATTGGTAAAAGCATAAAATCTTAATTATCTTTTTGAATTGAAATGATAAATTTGTCAACGTTTTAAATTTGATATTTATTCATTTGTATAAATTTGAAACTACATTTAAATACAACTGAAATTTCATTCTAAGGTTTACCATTCTAAGCTCTATCAAAACTTCAAAAGTTGCAACATTTTAAAATTTAATAGATTTTAATTATAACTTAAACGGTAGATGTGGTTGACATTATTAGAAACTGTATTAGTGGAATAAACATAAATTTGTTGTGTAGATTTTTGGAAATCATGGAATTTGAATAATTGTTTTCTTGTATTACATTTTTAAGCTTTTCTTTCACTTTACCAAGAAGCCACCAACTTGGGATAAGAGGTATCATTATACTTGTTACATCTAAAAGAACAAAGGTGGTTTTGCATACAACTATATTTGTTATTAAAAACAATTGATGATTGCAAATTTTTCCATGCGTAACAAAAACTTATTGATTTACCCTTCCATAATAATATCGTTTTCGTTAAGCACATTTTTTATTGATCTGGTCATTTATGGTGTGTTCATGGTGACTGCAATTATAAAGAAAACATTAAACAAAATTGCAATAAAAGGAAACTATACATGCACGAAAATGAATCATATATATTCTACTTCATCCTCATCTTGCTTTAGTTAATAGGACGATTTGATTTCAATATCAAACATCCCACTAACAACTCATCTTTTGTCCACACCATCTCAAATAACACAACCAAGATCTCATCTCATCTTCTTCGATCCACTTCACACAATGTCAGTGTTCCATTAAACAAGAACCATCCCGACATCATCATACTTGGGAAAGTTAAAAAAATGCTTGAAATTATTAGAAACAAATACAAAATAAAACAATAACAAAAAATGCAAATCAACCTATGGTTTTCAACCAACCATAAATTTAAATTTGTGAACTATTTAGTAGGAAAGAAGAGAATATGATGCAACAAGCATTCCCAACCATTCCTAACTTTCCATGAGCTAACAAAACATTCCCAACACAACCTATGGAAAGCATAAACCCATTACATTAAATGTAAACAATGTAAATGTTAATTTAAAACTATATGAAATTATGTTTCAAATTAATAGAAGATGAAAATTAAATTGTTAAAATATATCATCCATCTACTAGCTGGTTTTATCCTCTTGGGCCTTAATAGATCCAAACATTAAGACCACTGTTTATTCTAGAAAGAAGAGTATAATAGGAGATTGCAACATCCTATTTCCAACAAAAGATGACACAACACCTATACAGTCCTGCAACTCAAGGTTTCCATGGATTGAAGCCATGGAAATCGACTAACAAAAAGCTTGCTAACAGGGAGGATGTGAATTATTACATACAAAGACATTCATTATGAAATAAGGAAAATGTAGACCCAAGTAACATAAATGTTGATTTAAAACCACTTGATTTAAATCCTTGAACCAACATTATCTTTTCTAAAAAATACAAATTAAATTGTTAGAATAGATCCATATAAACCCACTACATTTTATTGCTACATTAAGCAAGGCTGCAAAGTAAATATTACTTTAAAACCATATGAATTATTTATAAACCCACTACATTTTATTTGCTAAAGTAAGCAAGGTTGCAAAGTAAATATTACGTTAAAACCATATGAATTAATTATAAACCCACTACATTTGATTTGCTAAAGTAAGCAAGGTTCCAAAGTAAATATTACTTTAAAACCATATGAATTAATTGACAACAGATCCAAACCTTAAAACTAACTGAAAATAGCCTGTTAATCAATCCACTTTGGGCATGAATAGATCCAAACCCACCCATTAACTATAACTATTATAGGATGGCAAAGTCTTTAACCAACGCATTAACTATAACTATTATACAAGGAGAAATCAAAGTGTGTATAAATGTGAGATCCAGGTTGGAGATAGATGTATGTTAATGTCAAACAAGTATATCCACCCACCCAGTTCTTATGAACTGTTCTGCCCTTTTCTATCAACTACCCTTCCACAAAAATTATTAGCCTTACCAACAAGAGAGATGTCCTCTAATCATCTTGGAGGACGCTTTCCCTTTTGTGATGACTTCTTATAACAAAAAATTCCCAGGGTAAAGAAAAACCTTCACAGCTTGAAAATAACTAACTAGTTTGACATTTTCTTCCGTAGGCAACATTATTTTGACAGGGGCAAACACTTCACTTAAAATATGATTGAAACAGTGAAGGATGCCATCTATGGATATTAACAATTTACCAAAAAGAAAGTGTCCAACAGAAATCAAAACCACTTATCAGGTAATATCTCTTCTTTGTAAACTATGAAAAAACCTAAACATCTACAAATCTAAATCTAAATCTAGGGGGATGCCTCTGCATACATCCACCGCATACATCCAGTTGCATTTTATTGTTTGAAAGGAAGAGGGTGTACATACAATAACAATAAAAGATGGAAGCCATGGATTCGATCTCCACGTTGAATATTTCATTCAAAAGGAAAAAGGTAGGTCTTCGTTTGCATCTGCATTTGCGCCTCCCACTCCGCCTGCCCTGCCTTGCCCATTTGAAATAGCTGGTAGTTGATGCATGAATAACTGGTATTTGATGGATGGATACTGGGAAGTTCCCATTAAACTAAAAAAAGGCAGGTGATAACGAGTGATTACAAGTACTCATGGAGAACAAATAACATATAACTTGTTCGTGACACTTAAATTGTGACCTATCATACACCAACCATAAGTTAAGTGATTGTGCTAGTCAAACATTAACCAAAAAACATTGTTTGAAATAAAATGTATAAATAATTTTAACATGTGTAATTTGAGAAAAAGGTAATTAAGTTTTCACTAGAATTTTTCCAATCACTCTATCGTACAATCAAATTATGTTTGAGTCATTATATAGTAAATTTCAATCATTATATGATAACTATAATGCCATTATATAAAATGTATTGATGATTTTAACATGAGTAATCAAATTATGTTTGAGTCATTATATGGTAACGATGGTTCCATTATATAAACTTCATATATATTGTATTGGTGATTTTAACATTTACTTTGCACTCAAGTCTTTTCAAACATGACTATTTCATATATATTGTATTGGTGATTTTAACATTTACTTTGCACTCAAGTCTTTTCAAACATGACCATACAATCAAATTATCTTTGAGCCATGGGGAGTGATTGAATTTGCACTCAAATCTTTCCAACCACTCGATCATGCCCTCAAATGTGACGGTTTCATACCATCAAATTATGTTTAAACCATCACAGGGTAAGTTCAGAACATTATATAGTAACGATGACCTGTGATTAGAGAACTCACCATGAAAGGATTAAGACCAAGGGGATTTTTCTTAAGCATTTGAACAAATGTTTTTTGGTACTTAATTTTGAAAACTATGAAGGAATTAAAAGGTTACATCATAGGAAAGTTTTAATTGATTTTTTTATATTATTTCTAGTTTTTAAAAGATTTTGGATGGATTAAAGGATGGTCAAAACTTTCATTGTTATAGTTATAAAATGAATAGAATTTTGATTATGGTGAGTTGTGGTTTTTTTTAAATTTAAATTGTAATTTAAATATTATTTCAAAAAGGATATTGTTTGAATGACTTTTATTCTATTTTTAATTATAGAATTTAAAAATATTTCACAATCATTTATATTTGGCTTTTTTTTTTTTTCATTTCTTAGAATGTTACCTCAATCCTTGTTTGTATTGTGAAATCTATATTATAGCTTTGAGCCCATCATTAATAATTCATTTCCTCGTAATAGAAAACAATGGATCCATAATAATATAAAAAATTATGTATAAAAGATGGATAGATAATGAATGGATCCATAACATACTATCAATCATATCCCACAAGGTACAAGGAAATAAAGGTGTATGCATATTACATCTAGATGAGTCACATGCCACTCACATCAGTAACTTAGTCCTCCACAGGTTTTGGGGAAATGTGTGGAATATCATAATATCCTTTTAGGACTCCACTATTTATGGAATTTTTCTACTTTAAATGTACACATCTTTCAAATAAAATCATTTATGCCTCAAATACTGATCATTATCACTTCGCATGGACATTTAGCTATTAAAGTTTTATTACAAATCATAAACATTGTTCCTTAATTCCAAAATCCAAGCTTGTCCCATGTGGTAATTCTAGATATTCAAGCATTGGTATTATAATCGAGTGAGCCTAATTCATTTTAATGCAAACATATAAAAAACTACAACATTTGGGGTGAAAATTTGATGCTAGTTTGATGCTTTTTTGCATTAAGTAAATGTCAACCAGTAAATTGACCAATGCCAATTGAACATCTATAAAGATGCGTTGAATATTCCACATGTTTTAACATTTAATTTTTGATGTTCCATAGATTTTTTATCCTCTAATGAAAAATGGAATTGGCAGCCCTTTAAGGACCTTAAGTCGATGAAACAAATGTTGAACAAACATCACTTAAGAGACATTAAGTAGTACATTAAGAATGTCACTTAAGTGATGTTGGTTGGATGTTAAAATTTAACTTAGCATCTCTTGAGTGATGTGCATTCGATGTTTGTCTTATAATTGCAATGCTAGAAAATGCGATACTTTACAAGTTAGTTAAGTGACATATGTTGAATTATATAATAAAACGCCCAAATTTTTGGTTCCCCCTATCAATGTTGTTTCAACAATGCAACATTACGAGCTTATGTAACATCATTTGAGTTTAAAATAGTTCCAATTACATAATTATGAATCTCTTTTTTCTCTTCTAGAAATGTTGATTCTAGTTCTTATAAGCTTGGTAAAATACATCAAAGTCACAAACATATTAAGGAGAAAAAATGTGGAAGTTAAGGGGCACATAATTCAGAACAACATTAGATCCTTCTTATATTTGTTGATTATTCACCGCTCCTACTTGCAATACAGTTAAAGTAGCTTTTAGATGTCTTTTTCCTCAGCTCTCGCATATGTCAACAAACATTAACATTTTATTTCTATATATTTTGCAGAGTGGAGCTGTATTGATGCTCATTTATGTTAATTGTAGTTGTCACTGCAAAAATTGAAATCCTATTGTCACTAATGTAATCCTCATGCCCATGCAAAATCCTTTGAATTTCATGATTATCCCTTTGACATTTCCCATGACACAAAAAAAAAATCCATGTTCTAAACGTCTGGAGCTTTGAAGACACCTCAATGAAAACATTGCCCTTTAAAGGGGAAGGAACATTGAGATAGAGATTGAACCAAATATATAACACCCCAAAGCTAGAGATAAATATTGAGCCACCAATCTAGAGACACAACCCTAAAATATTATTTAAGCACGGAGCCTCAATTGACGAACATGGAAGATAAAGAAACAAACCCAGGGATGGAAGGAACTAAGGAAACCACAGATATGAAAGAACAAAACACCAAGAATTTGTCAAAAGACATGTAACAACAAGAATTCAAGAGATTGGTGAAGCGTTGTCTTCCAAAAACCAACCTCAATTGAATTTCAATTTTACGCCACAACACCACAACGCTTTTAATTCTCCATATTTTTTTCCACAAGTCTCTAAGCCTTCATCAAACTAAACTTACCTGTATTTCCAATGGAACTACTAGGGGAATCCAATCAAGGTGAAAAACCCTTCAACATCCATTCCATACTCCAT